>SKCR01033513.1:0-95591 GCA_019454045.1 Zanthoxylum bungeanum | reverse complement strand
GATTTTAATTCGGGCGAACGAATTAATTTAGAATTAATTCGTTAGCGACGTGAATAGTGATTTCGCTAGGGTAATCATTTAATTGCGTCGCAACGGAAAATTCGTTAATTTGGAATTAGCGAAAACTCGAGCCCCGGGATTGTTTGCGGCACGCAAGTCAAATCAAGAGTCAAATCATTAGTCGCATCAAGCGCAAATCACATGTCACTTTGAGTGATGACACTTGATGATTGATGTGTAATGATTGATGGTAGTTGTTGGAAAACTTTTACATTGACTTTTTGAAAGCCAAAAACGTGGTAAATCATTTATTTATTTGGAACATATATTGTGTATTAGATACACATTTTAACCAACAATGCACATATCTCCTTCACACCATTTTCTCTCCTCTCTCCACGCCCATGGAGGGCTGAATTTCCTTCTGGTTTTGGCAGTCACTGCCACGAGGGTCGGCTTCACAGCGAGTGAGAAGATAAAATGAGGAAGCAAAGTGCTTGTGGGTTTTTTGTGGGCAAAAAATCAAAAGAGCTAGCACTCTCGAGTAGAACATGCGAAGGTGATAGGGAAGTCACCCATTGTCCGGAGCAGATGTAATCATTTGACTCGAGAGGCTGTGGAGCTTCAGAGGAAGCCACCTCAAAGGCCGAAAAGGTAGACTGCTCACTGCCACTGCCGAAGCATAAAGAGGGGAAATCAGATTTTGTTCCGTCAAAGCGTCGCTCAAACCGATCGAGTGAGTATTCCGCAACTTACGGTTGATTGTGTATTCATATATGTTTGATGCTGGATTTAACTGATATTGGGGACCTTAGCAAACCACCAACACTTCTTCCTCAAAATCTCTGATGATGAAATTTTACAAAGCTTGCTTGGAACGGATGAGACTACTAACGATCCATGGTGTTCCTAATGACATTCGTTGGGTAATTCGAAGCACGGGTCCGATTAGCAGGTGAGTATTTCTGTCTCTTGTAATTCTTATTTACCCGATTTTGGAAAAGCACCTATGCAAAGAAACTAGAGCTAAGCAATAGGGTGTTTGTTACAAATGTGCACGCTGGAATTGCAATACTTGTTGTCGTTCTTTAGGAATGGTGTCTGATAATCGCGAAGATAAAATTAAATTCATTAGGGATGGCTTGAGTAAGGAGTCTGTAGATGATATATCTTCAACTCTTGAGACGCATCCCAGTGGATGTTCATATAGCCATTCGCAAATTACATACACAATTTCAAAAAGAAAGACAACAGTTAAGTCTCGAATCTGACTCAAAAAGACCATGTTTGCCAATTTATAAGAAAATTGGATGGGAAGCTTGTCCCTGACGCATAGACGTCAATCAAGCCGCTAAATTCTTGTACATATTATATCTCTTTGTCTTTTCCTAATAATTGTAATTTGTTTTGTTGTTTTCTTTTATTTTCTCCGACAGGATCCAGACTTTTTTGACTATCACGATTTATTTTACTGTTAACTAATAATTGTCATTTGGCAGGTACTAGTGCTATTATTTTACTCACCCTTTTCAGGTGTTATAATTCAACTCATCATTGCACTTTTGAAGACATCCAGAGTAAAACATGGAAGCCACTTCAAGAAGACGAGTTGAAAACATCTGTGTTTTGTTGTGCGGTTAGTGTTGGTGTTAAACCACAATACGTAGAGGCAGCACAGGAATTGGGTCGAGTCTTAGCTGCAAGAATATGCACTTAGTATATGGCGGAGGCAATCTTGGACTAATGGGGATCGTTTCAAAGGCTGTACAGGAAGGAGGCAGTCACGTTTTGGGAATCATCCCAAAACCCTTGGCAGAGGCAAATCTTATTGGACCATCAAACGGAGAAGAGATCGTGCCAGGTATGTCTGAACGATTGGTAGAAATGATTAACCGTGCTGATGCTTTTATTGCTTTGCCAGGTGGCTTGGGTACATTGGAGGAAATTTTTACAGTGTTATCTTGGGCGAACCTGAACATACACCAGAAACCGCTTGGACTGTACAACGTTGAAGGATTTTATGATTTTCTTTGTGTGTTTCTTGATGATGCCCGGAGAAATGGGTTCGTGTCAAAACCTTTAAAAGAACTCCTCTTCACTGCCAGAACTGCTCCGGATCTAATTGACCAAATCTTAGCCTATGAACCACAAATTGACCCTATCCTTTCAAAGATAAATTGGTCCGAGGACGATCGTGGTAAGAGGCGTCGGATTAATCTGGATCTTAACCTTTAACTTTTCGTGTAGAATTTCAGTTAACCAGGTACTATCTTCTAAACTCTTCTTCTACTGTTTAAGACATTGGGGACAATGTCTCATTTAGGTTTGGGGGAGGGAATTAGTTGATCAGTATCTTGTTTTTAGTTGTGTTTGTTTTTATTTTTAGTCCAAATTTTTCGAAAAATACAAAAAAATTGAAAAATTTTCAAAAATTACAAAAATATTTTGCGTTTTGTGTTTTTATTTTGACTAAAAATGTGAAATTGGTGAGAGATAGCTGTGTAAGGAGTTCCACTCCTGAGACGTATCTCAACCCATTTTCGAAAAAGTTAATTTTTGTTTATTTCCTTTTGAATTATTTAATTTGTGAATTCTCCATAATACTGACTAAATGGATCTTCATATGCTCAGTTGGCAGGTATTATCAACATGCATGGTAACATACGGACATGAGCTATAATTGAAAAGTTTGTAATATTCAGTGCTCTAGTTTAATTGGAGGAAGCATCTCAAAAAGCAATGGAGTAAAAAAAAAAACGTCTGAGATCCGAGTTATTAAGTCTGTAAGGGTGTTTTAACACCTAGTGCCCTAAAGCCAACTGGTTTGGGAGTCACTGGCCCAAAGCTCGCTACATGGATCAAGGATGTTGCAAAAATATATATATATCTGAAGTCTGAGTAATTAAGTCCGTAGGGGTGTCTTAACACCTGGTGCCCTAAAGCCAACTGGTTTGGGAGCCACCGACCCAACACTCGCTACATAGATGGAAGATATTGTATATAAATAAAAAAAAATCAGGAAAAAATTATTTCATTGCTACAAAAAGGTGTGAATTCTGATAAAACTTTAGGACAAAAATATTACTCTCTTATCAACTGCACTTGTGACTTGTGGGCAAAAAAAGTTGTTTAATATTTTGTTGGCTGTGTATATGGAGAATGGTAAATACATATTCGGAGAATTAACTTGTAGTGAGAAATTTCACCTGATTAGTCACTAACTTCTTTATTCTCTTTCTCTTGTCTTTTTGCTTTTGTGTGCATTAGTTTACTACCTTTTACTTTTGTAAAATGTTTGTGGGTATCATTGCTGTAAACCCTCACGAGACTACAACTCGTCCACTAGGACACCTAGGGGTTTAAAGGCTTGTTGCATACGCTAAATGCAACCGTGATCCCTACGAAAGTGGCTTAGTTAAATTTTATTTTAAAGATGTTTATGTTATTTTATTCTGTGTTTTGCTCGAGGACTAGCAAAATGTTAGGTTTGGGGGTGTGATGAGTGGTAAATGTATCACTATTTCCCACTCATTTGACCTAATATTTTGTATAGTTTCTTGAGTTTTGTGAATATTTTGATGTGTTTTGTGTTATTTTGTAGATAAATAAAGTTTCAGGACTCTCTGGAGGTGATTTGGGACCAAAACAGTGAAAAAGGACACAAAAGGGCAAATTGTTAATTGGCGCGTCGCAAGCGCAGGCTGCGTCGTGACGCCTAATGTGAGCCTCACCATGCTAACGTGCGTCGGGGACACATGTCAGAATCTGAGAAGTTTGACTTTGCTAACGTGCGCCGTACTTTGCTAACGTGCGTCGTGCTGCGTTCACATCATAACCGATCTACTAACATGCGCCGTGACACGTGTCATCATACTATGGTGCCGAGAATCGCCATCGACACGTGTTACTCCATGTGTCAGCCACGTCATCATCCACGTCAGCAGAAGACCGAGTCAACGTGCCACGTCATCGTCATACATCATCATCAGCCAATCACAAAGTGCCACGTGTCGCAATCCTACGGTGCCGACAATCACTACCCCCTTGTCACCACGCCATCGCCATGTCAGCATAATCATTGAGTTGCCAGCCGCCTTGCCACGTGTCACCTTATCACCTTATCCGCAATTGTCACGTGCAGATAAGAATATGAAGCCGACGAATCAGTGCTTGACACGTCCACGCGCGTCGGACGCAAGAAGAAACGTGCGCGTCGCGACGTGCGAGGCTTATTGACGCCTATAAATAGATCTCGAAATTTCAGTTTCAGATGTACATTTCTCTCTGAATTCTCTAATGTAAATATGGAGTTTTCTATCTAGTTTATTTAATTTTATTTGTAATTAATTTTAATTACGTTATGTAATAGTAATAGTAATTTACATTCTTTACTTTTACAGTTTTTACTATTCACCATGAGGAGGTAACTTCCCTCTGCTAGGGTGAAAGGTAATTCTTTTACTATTGCTATTTAGATAATCTCCTTTAATTATAATGTATTCACTATTTAAAATTTGACTTAATAGGATACCGCTATATTGGTCGGTTGGTAATTCATTTTAAACTGGTTTAAATCTGACTAAGTAAGGATACCGCCAGATTGGTCGGTTGGTAATTAATTTTCTTACTGCCTATATGGCAGGTTTATTTTGGTTCCGCCTTTATGGCTGGTCAGACTTAATTTGACTTAATCAGGTTACCGCCTATATGGATGGTTGGTAAATCATCACAAGTTAATATATTATATTAAGGAGATATCTAAATTAGTAGTAGTAAAAGTATATCCTTTTACCTTAGCATTTTATTTTTGTAATTTTACTTTTCAGTATTTACTTTACCGCTTTTACTTTTCAGCATTTTTACTTTATGTCTTTTATTTTACTAGCCCTAGTTATGTCGTAACTAAGTTAGTTATCTAGGGTTGTGATGAATTCTAATATCACCGTTTATAAGGGGTTATTTTATAGTTTGGGTAATTTAAAGGTTTACTTATTAAGTCTTAAGCTTAATGCGTCTTGTTAATTGGCCACTAATAAGATTGATCTGGTAAATCTAAAATAAACTTGACAAATGAATTTTAGGTTTCAGCCTTAGACTTAATAGCCCACGATCTTCCTTGAGGATAGATAACTCGTTAATAGATTTCCTTACATGATAGACATATACCTGTTGGGGCGGGCGTAGCCATAATTGGAACTTAATCTTAATAAATGCAGGTAATTTGATTGACATAGACATATGGTTCAATTGGGTTATACTGGATATTTATGTCTGACCATCGACAGAGGCTTTCGCATAATTTAATGTTCCAGGTTAGTAAACCGATATATAGGACAAACATGAAATAACCACTTCATATTTTAAAAGATATTAGAAAGATTCACAACTCTAGATAGTTTCCTAATATTGAATTTTCTTAAACCTACTTTGGTGCAATTTTATTTACTTTTTTTAAAATTTAAAATCATCACCATTTCAAATCATCAATCAACATGTTAGATACTAGTAATCATTTGACCTAATAAAATTAATAGATTAGCTATTAAGTCCTCGTGGGATCGATACTTTTTATGCTACTTGAACGATACGTGCGCTTGCGTTATACGCGTGTGAAAGCATCGGTCAACATTCATTGTCCTTTACGTTGATGATGTATTACTTATTGGCAATGAAATTCCCATGCTACAATCGGTGAAAGCTTGGCTTTCATTAAAATTCTCCATGAAAGATCTGGGAGAAGCACCCTTTATTCTGGGAATAAAGATCTACCGAGATAGATCTAGGAAGCTGCTTGGACTCTCCCATAGCACATACATTGACAAAGTGTTTAAGAGATTCAACATGGATCAGTATAAGAGAGAACTGTGCTAGTGTCACATGGCGTCACTCTATCTAAGGACATGTGTCCTAAAACTCAAGATGAGAGAGACAACATGAGTCAGATCTCGTTCGCTTCTGCAGTCGGATCGATCATGTATGCCATGATATGTACGCGACCTGATGTCTCGTATGCTTTGAGCATGTGTAGTCGCTATCAGGCCGATCCAGGTGATGGTCACTGGGTTGCAGTTAAGAACATCCTTAAGTATCTTAGACGAACTAAGGATGCTTTCTTAATCTATGGAGATTGAGAACTTGAGGTAACTGGGTTTACCGATGCAAGTTTCCAAACCGATAAAGACGACTGTAAGTCGCAATCCGGGTACCTATTTTGTTTGAACAACATAGCAGTAAGCTAGAAATCTTCCAAGCAAGAGACTGTTGCCGATTCAACAACAGAAGCGGATGCAGCAAAAGAGGCAATTTGGATCCGTAAATTCCTAATTGGATTAGGAGTAGTTCTGTTAGCAGCTGAGCCCGTTCCTTTGTATTGTGACAATAACGGGGCTATAGCGTAGGCTAAGGAACCGCGGTCTCATCAACGATCAAAGCTGTACTTCGACATTACCATCTTGATTCGTGAGATCATACATCGTGGCGATGTGACAATCGAGAAGGTCGCATCAGATGACACATTGTATATCCACTGATGAAGGCTATTCCTCGGCAAAGGTTTGAGCGACATGTACATAGTTCATGTGTTAGATACTTGAGTGATTGACTATAGGCCAAATGGGAGATTTGTTGACAATTCCAGGGCTTTAACAGGTTCTGTGTACGTCTCTTCTGGGTTTATTGAGAATCGTAGTGTATTGGGTGTGATGTCAAGATGGAAGTATCACTTCAGTCATATGGAGATGATTATCACGTAGGGATACAGAACTGGTACTCTATTATGTTGCAACTATCGGGATAATATGACAAGGTCATGATTATCTGATTAAAAGACTAGTTGCTAGTGATCCGATATATGCTTCGTACGGGGCAGACACTATTCCAGCCCCAGGCCTAGCATGTGACATCATATACTGGATCGTAATAAGCAACACTTAGTATACTAGGCCTGTTATAGATTATATATTCCTTAAAAGAATATTTCTGGAGAATTGGGTTGGCACAGTGCTTTGCTAGAAGCCAACCACGTCTTGTAAATCGGTAAGAATGTGGTACCGGATACACACGAATTCGGATAGTCCGATGACCGGATTTACTGCCAACATATCCAGGGATCTCATGGGTCGCTTCCTGAATATTCACCGATGACGTTTGACTCGAACAGAATTAATCTGGGATTAATTATGAGAGAGCGAAAATTAATCTAGGATTAATTACGGCAAGAATTTATCTGGGATAAAATTCGAATAGTAGAGAGAGAATGATTAATTTGGAATTAATCGATTAAATAATATATTCGATATATTAAATTGAAATTAGATTTCATAACAGAATTAAAATTGGATTTTAATTCGGGCGAATGAATTAATTTAGAATTAATTCGCGAGCGACTTTCGTAATAATTTTGCGAGGCATTATTATTTAATTAAATTTGATTTAATTAAGTCACAATGGAAAATTCGTTAATTCGGAATTAACGAACCCGAGCCCGAAGTGTGTTAAGCGGGCCCACTCGGATTTTGAATTTAAAGTGGGGCCCACCTAGTCACATCACTAGTCAATTTTATCACTTTAGGTTGATAGAAGTTGGTAGTTTTTGTTTGCTTGTAAATTACACAAGCTTAATTTAATTGATGTGTGATATACCTTTACTAACTTTGGATATTTGGTATTTTGGTATATTGATTTTAACAAATCAAAAACACATCACACTCTCTCATTCCTCCTATTGCCGTGAAACACTTCCCTTCTTCTCTCCAAATTGGCATGAACCTAGGGTTCATAGTTCATGATTTTTATTTCAAAATCTTGATTACTAGCACAACAAAGGAGTCAACAAAGGTGATAGGGAAACCATTCCCTAGAATTTGGAATTCAAAGTTTAAAGCTTGGAGCTCAACATTCATACAATGGAGGAAAATTTTGAAATCTCTACATCATACTTAGCCGATAAAAGCAAGTGTTTTTCCGCACACTTATCTTTAATTATTCATTTAATTATATGCTTAATAAATCTTTGGCATGTTTAATGAACCAACACATAGCCCAAATACCAAAGCAAGTTAGCAAGAGGCTTGCAGTGCTAGTAGAAGTCCACAAGATAGATCAAACCTAGTAGAACCTGCAGATTAGCCTAAAATCAGTAGAAATCAGTGGGAGTATACAAGAATAGACCCGTGAGGTTGGAGGCATTTAGAAGTGATAAAAGTAGCAGTATAAATCATAGAGCAGAGTGTCATAGCTGAGACTTATAGCAAGAATATAGAATGAAGATCTAGGAAGTAGTTAGAAGAGCGAACCACCACTAGCCCCAGTAGTATGGCGTAGAGCCAAGAGGTAAAATATGAAGACAGTAAGAAGGAAAAAAAATGTCAAGAGGATTCAGTACGTATAGTGATATAAGAAATGAAGTTTGGAGACAGCAAGATAAGTGAAGACCCCAAGGTAATCGATAAATGACAAGGGACCTTAAGATATGGAGTAGTCAACCAGGTTCATGCAGAGCGAATGATGGCCCTTCCTTTCAGAAACCTTGAATCTAGAAAAG
The DNA here is from genome assembly GCA_019454045.1 of Zanthoxylum bungeanum. NCBI lineage: Eukaryota > Viridiplantae > Streptophyta > Magnoliopsida > Sapindales > Rutaceae > Zanthoxylum > Zanthoxylum bungeanum. The sequence goes on along the minus strand of SKCR01033513.1, from coordinate 87,049 downwards.
CATACAAACATCTAATCTGACTATCATCAAGCTTAAGTGTTAAACAGAATGCATATCCATGGATTCCTATAGAATGTATATGCTCACCGCTCAACTTAGAGTCTAGAAAAAGAAAGACCAGTAAAGAAAAGCAATTGACAGGTTAGGTGAATTGCGAGACAGCTAGACAGCCAAATCGATGAATTCAAAGAGACATAGACAAGCAGCATGAGCCAGAATATTTTGAAGTCACAATAAGTCGAGCGAGTCTAGAGGCCATCATTAAATTAAGGACCCTTTAAAAATGTAAAGACTTAGAAATATAAAGAAATTAGGAGAACGACTCCTAGGATTAAAGTGAGTAACTTATAAAGAGACCCATGGTAATGAGAAGGAGAAGTTAGTTAAAGAATAATACCTAAACCCAAGAACTAATAAAAGATGACTTAAGCAATCAAAGATGATGGAGTTTCCAGGAAAATAAAGATATAAAGAATTCAAGGAACTAAGATGAAAAGGAAAAGGCTAGGTAAAAATTAATACCTGAACTGTAGAGTTAGTAAAAGATGTCCTAAATAATCGAGATTGATAGAGTTTTTAGGAAAGTAAAGGTGTAAGGGGTTCAAGGAACTGAGACAAGAAAGGAACCGAGGTAGCAGAGCAAGTTTCTTAAGGAAAAATAGTAAAGAAAGTATAGTGGCACCCAGAAAGAGGAAGTAATAACTTTAGAAGGCTAAACAACAAAGATAAAATAGGGAAAAATACAGAGATAGTACAAGGAATTTCTTAGAAAGCACGACCTTAGAAGTACTTCGCAAAAGGGGCAGTGAGTTCGATAGTCGAAAGTAATCAAAAGTAAAGTTGGAAGAGACAACCAGACAGTTTTAGTACTCATACCCTAGTGTGAGGAAAGTTATCAGACATGTATAAACGGAGGTTCCAGACTTATAATAATTCATATGTGCAACTAGATCACCAATAACCAGAAAGGCCTCAGAATAAGGTCTCACCCTCCCAACCATTGATAAACGACAGCAGCAGAGGTAAATCCTGATGATTGCCTCAAGATATTCCCAGAAATGAGTTAAGGTATAGTGGAAGAAGACCTTTAGACTTAGTACGAGGATAGAGTAAAAGTACGAGACAGCCCCAAGTTAAAGAGTCAGAAAAGTTGTATAGACAGAATGGTACAGAGATAAGTAGTAGTCAAGTGACGACTGAGATACAAAGGAACCAGTGTTAGACATAATAGTGTATAGGTAAAGGAAATGATATCCTTTGCATAAGAAGCCAGAGATATAGACTGCGGGAGTTCTTAGTATAACATAAGACAAAGCAGAAGGTAAAAACAGTGCAAAGGAAAAAGTTTAGAAGTAAAGCTGTGCAGGTGCAGTGACTGTAGTATAAGAATACCTAGTAAGTAAAGATAAAGTGTGTAACTACAAGGTTTCACAGTATCAGAATGCAACTAAAGATCCATTACGTGTTGGTTCATGTGAGTCATATAAGTACCCAGCCCTAGTCTAAGTTGACCAAACCACTACGAGTTTGGGACGACTTTAGCCACGGGTATGGGTGGTTTGGTGAATGTGTAGAATAGTACGGAATCGAGGAGATAAGTTACTATAGAGTTACAATTAGCATATGAAGTGAATCCTTAAGTATGACATGTGTACATATATTTGGGTGATGACCATTGACAGCACTAGACTTTGGAGAATAAGTCAGTGAGGAGCACCGAAACCAGACTTACAGTAGCAGTGAAAATATTGGTATGAAGAAAAGAATGGATTATAGTCGAACTGAATCGCCAACGTCCCCGTCTATAGCAAGAGTGCAGTTTAAGTAGAAATGTGTATGCAGTTCAGCTCCCAGCGAAATTAGCAGACCCAACTTTCTTAGTACAAACCCATTAGGTGAACAATAATAGAGGATAAAGGTACATAAGAAGTCAGACCCTGCATCAACGTCCTAAGTTATACAGATAAGTAGAGACAAGAAATTGTAGTGAGGAACCGGTAAGTAGCCTAGTATAACATATGTACGTATGTACCTTCCAGGGTCAAAGCCAAAGTAAAAGAGCCCAGTTACAATAAATTGCAAATACCTACAAAGATAAAAGATCCGTCAGTAAATGTGCAAAAGCCTAGCCCAATAGTGGTGCAGAATAAGTTAAGAGGGCGTTCAGTTCTTAGCAAGGAGACTCTTAGAATATGTCCTCTCGTAGATTAGATATAAAGAGTCTAATCAGTCAAGAAATGGAAGGAGATGATGTAAAACCATGAACCTAGTACCCTTCGAAATTAATAACTCAAGTAAGAAATGAGCTGGAGTAAATAAAGTATAACGAAAAAGTCTAAGAGTGGGATTCCTTATTGCACCATAAGAGTTGAGATATGGCCGTTGAGTAAGGTAATGAGTAGGAAGTCATGAAAATAAGACGATGAGTCCCCTCTCGATCTAAAGTCAAAGGTACCAAGCATGAAACAGAAGCCAAGATAAGGGAAAGACTGAGACAAGCGTGATTTAGTGACCGACGTAATCACACGCGTATAACACAAGCGCACGAATCGTTCAAGTAGTATAAGCTATTAATTTATGAAGCCAAATTTTTACGAGTATCTAATGGAATGATTGTTTGATTGGGTGGTGACTTTAAACTTAAAACAAGTAAATAAAATTTATGCGAAAGTAAATTTATCAAAATTCAAGATTATTAAACTATCCAGGGTTTGTGAATCTTTCCATATCTTTTTAAAGATGACGTAGTTATCTCATGTTTGTATAATATATTGGTTTACCAACCTAGAACACGAAATTATGCAAAAGCCTCTGTCGATGGTCAGATGAAAATACCCAGTGTAACCAATTAATCATATGTCTATGTCAACCAAGTTACCTGAATTCATTAAGATTAAGTTCAATTATGGATAACCACGCCCGACAAGTATATGTCTATCCTGTAAGGAAATCTATTAAAGGGTTATTTATCCTCAAGGAAGATCGTGGGCTATTAAGTATAAGGCTGAAACCTAAAATTCATTCGTCAAGTTTATTTTAAGTTTACCACATCAATCTTATTAATTGCCAGTTAACAAGAGCATTAAGCTTAAGACTTAATAAATAAACCTTTATATTACCCAAACTATTAAATAACCCCTTATAAACCGGTGATATTGGAATTCATCACAACCCCATATAACGGACTTAGTTATGACACATATCTAAGGCTAATAAAAGCTTAAATAAAATAAAAGACATAAAGTAAATGCTGGAAATTAAATAAAGTAAATACTGGAAGTAAATGTTGGAAATTAAATGCTGGAAATTTAAAAATGTAAAAGTACAATAAATGAAAATGATGGGGGTTAAAGGATCCACTTTTATTACTACTATTTTAGATATCTCCATTATTATAATATATTACCTTTGCGTGATATTACCAACCGACCATATAGGCGGTATCCCGATTAAGTCAAATTTATAATTAATTCCAATCGACCATACAGGCGGTATCCAGTTTAGTCAGGTTAAAAACCAATTTTATAATAAAGTCTAACCGACCATAAGGCGGTATCCTCATTAAGTCAGGTTTTAAATAGTTATTATATTATAATTAAGGGAGATTAATCTATATATTAGTAATAAAAGTTTAACCTTTCACCCCAGCAAGGGGGAGTTACCTCCTCATTGCTGAAAAGTAATACTGAAAAGTAAATCACAGAAAGTAAATTGCGTAAAGTAAATAAAATTAAATGCTGAAAGTAAAGACTGAAAAGTAAATAAAAGAAAGTACTAATGCGAAAATTAATTACTGAAAGCTGTATGAATTGAATTCTGAAATCGAGCTGAATTTATAGGCGTTCATCGTTCTTGCGCATCACGACGCACCGTTGATTTATGCCATGTGGCGCGGCTTCTACGGAGATGGTGACACGTGTCCGACGGCTGTCGGCAGCTGAATTATTATGCTGATGTGGCAATGATTGTTGGACATTATGACTACATAGCGTTACTATTTGTAAAAGACATTGTGGTTTTTGTACAAATTAACTATGTGACAATGGAAATTGCATTTTATCATTTTGTAATTTGATTACTTAAATATATAAATGATAAAAGTCCTTAAGATTAGTTCCGGATTATTAGATATGAAGTAATATCAATCCAAAAAGGTTTAATCATTAAATATCCCTAGTCGTGGTATTATCGAGACTGGACATCGATAATGCGGAATAGACTAGTATTTCACTTGTACGTGTTATTGAAGTGTAACATCATAGTTCTCATATATTTAAGTATTGGATACTTATGCAAGTGTGATAGGAGGTTGTGTTTACCGATGGTACAGAAACAACTTCACTCTGGATAGACCCCTCGGAATCCCATTGGTAGTATGACTATGTGTCTATGGGAATCCGCATCAAGGTAGGTGTATTTGGTCTTAACCTGAGACTTGCATCGCTAGTACTTGCAACAATCAATACACTTTGGTTTTGGTCGTCCAGGACTTTAACAGGTTCTGTGTACACCTCTTCTGGGTTTATTGAGAATCGTAGTGTATTGGGTGTGATGTCAAGATGGAAGTATCACTTCAGTCATATGGAGATGATGATCACGTAGAGATATAGAACTGGTACTCTAATGGGTTGCAACCATCGGGATAATATGACATGGTCATGATTATCTGATTAAAGAGACTAGTTGTTTGTGATCCGATATATGCTTCATACGGGGCAGACACTTTTCCAGCCCCAGGCCTTGCATGTGACATCCGATACTGGATCGCTATACGCAATACTACGTATATTACGCCTGACATAGATTATATATTCCTTTAAGGATATTTCTAGAGAATTGGGTAGGCACGGTGCTTTGCTAAAAGCCAACCATGTCTCGTAAATCGGTAAGAATGTAGTATGAGGTACTCACGTGTGTTCGGATAGTCCGACGACCGGATTTACTGCCAACATATCCAGGGATCTCATGGGTCGCTTCCCGAATATTCACCGATGACGTATGATTCGAACATAATTAATCTAGGATTAATTACGGAGAGATTTTATCTGGGATAAAATAATATTTGAAGAGAGAGAACGATTAATTTGGAATTAATCAATAAAATAATATATTGGATATATTAAATGAAATTAGATTTCATAACGGAATTAAAATTGGATTTTAATTAGGGCGAACGAATTAATTTAGAATTAATTCACGAGCGACGTGAATAATAATTTTGCTAGGCATAATTATTTAATTATATTTGATTTAATTACGTCGCAACGGAAAAATCGTTAATTTGGAAATAATGAACCCGAGCCCAGGATGTGTTGCGGGCCCACTCGGATTTTGAATCAAGTGGGGCCCACATGTCATATCACTAGTCACATCACTTGTCACTTTATTCACTTTTTGGTGATGGAAGTAAGTGAAGACTTTTGAGATTACTTGTTTCTTACACAAGTTGAAAGGTGAATGACTTATTACCAAATATTTGGTATATCATCATTTTGATTTTTGAAATCAAAAATAAGTCAACATAACTTCATCTTCCTCTCTCACTCATTCACGATTTTTCACTCTCTCCCTCTCCCATTTGGCTTGGCCGAAACACACTAAAAAGAAGAAGAAAAATTGTGGCAATTTTTCTAAGTGCTAGCACACCAAAGGAATCATACAAGGTGATATGGAAACCAATCCCAAGAGCTTGGAATCAAGATCAAAGCTTGGAGCTTGGATTCAACGTTCAAAGAGGAGCTTGGAGGAACTTCTTAAAGTAAAATTTTTGTTATCAACGTATCCTATATCCGATCAAAGTGAGTTTATTTCTGCTATTCTCCTTTATGTATTCACATGTTTTATGCTTGAATTGATCTTGGGAACACCTTAGAAACCCAACAATGATGTGGCGATGTCGATTGTTGGCAGAATGTGATGGTGACACGTGGCATGGCGTAAGTTAGCAGATTTGCTGTGATGTTGACATGTGGAAGGCGCATGTTAGCAAGGCACATGATAGCAAAAATTTTCTAACTGGTCCATGTGTCTGGTGCATGTTAGCAGTCTCCGGCGTATGTTAGCAGACGGTGCATTTTAGCACGGAGTATTTTAGAAAACGGCGCATTTTAGCAGGAAATTTACATTTTTGCCCTTTTTGTCCGTTTTCTGCTATTTTGGCCCCAAATTGCCTCCAGTGAGTCCTGTTATTTTATTTATCTACAAAATACCACAAACACATCAATATATTCACAAAACTCAAGAAACTATACAAAATATTAAGTCAAAAGAGTGGGAAATAATGATCTATTTACCACTCATCACACCCTCAAACCTAACATTTTGCTAGTCCTCGAGCAAAACAACAAGATAAAATAACATAAACATCTTTAAAATAAAATTAAACTAAGCCACTTTCGTAGGGATCACGGTTGCATTTAGCATATACAACAAGCCTTTAAACCCCTAAGTGTCCCTAGTGGACGAGTTGTAGTCTCATGAGGGCTTACAACGACGATACCCACAAACGTCAATCTAATACTAATGCACACAAAAGCAAAAAGACAAGAGAAAAGAGAATAAACAAGTTAGTGACTAAACAAGTGAAACTCCTTATCCAAGTTAGAAGTTGCTTTCTTTCTTTCTAAATTACCGAATAAGTAAATTCTTCGATTATTTTTACCATTCTCCATACACACAGCTAACAATATATTAATCAACTCATAAGTGTAGTTGAAAAGAGAGTAATATTTTTGTCCTAAAGTTATATCAGAATTCACACCCTTTTTTTAGCAATTGAATATTTTTCTCATTTTTCTGATTTTTTTTATTTATTTATACAATATCTTCCATCCATGTAACGAGCTTTGGGTCAGTGACTCCCAAACCAGTTGGCTTTAGGGCACTAGGTGTTAAGACACCCCTACGGACTTAATTACTTGGATTTCTGATATAAATATATTTTTTTACAACATCTTCAATCCATGTAGCAAGCTTTGGGTCAGTGACTCCCAAACCAGTTGGTTTTAGGGCACTAGGTGTTAAAACACCCATGCGGACTTAATAACTCGGATCTCAGACGTTTTTTTTTTATCCCATTACTTTTTTTAGACGCTTCTTCCAATTAAACTAGAGCACTGAATATTACAAACATTTCAATTACAGCTCATGTCCGTATGTTACCATGTATGTTGATAATACCTGCCAACTGAGCATATGAAAATGCATTTTAGTCAATTTTATGGAGATTTCACAAATTAAATAATTCAAAATGAAATAAACAATAAATTAACTTGTTACGAAATAGGTTGAGATACGTCTCAGGAGTGGGAATTTCTTACACAGCTATCTCATATCAATTTCACCTGATTAATCAAGTTAAAAACACAAAAAAAAAAAAAAAATTATTTTGACTAAAAATAACGCAATAAAAATAAGATACTAGTAAACTATTCCCTCCCCCAAACCTAAATGAGACATTGTCCCCAATGTATTAAAAAGTAGAAGAAGAGTTTAGAAACAGTACCTAGTTAGCTGAAATTCTACATCTAAAATTAAAGGTTAAGATCCAGATTTATCTGACGCTTCTTACCACGATCATTATCGGACCAATTTATCTTGGAAATGATAGGGTCAAATTGTGGTTCAAAGGCTAAAAGTTGGTCAATTAAATCTTGGGAAGTTCTGGCAGTGAAGAGGAGATCTTTTACAGCTTTTGATACGAATCCATTTCTTCGGGCATCATCAAGAAACACACAAAGAAAATCATAAAATCCATCAGCATTAAACAGTATAATCGGTTTCTGGTGTATGTTCAAGTTCACCCAAGATAGTACTGTAAAAATTTCCTCCATCATGCCCAAGCCACCTGGCAAAGCAATAAAAGTATCAGCACGATTAATCTTTTCCACCAATCGTTCAGACATACCTGGCACGATCAGTTCATCTCCGTTTGATGGTCCTATAAGATTCACCTCCGCCAAATATTTTGGGATGATTCCCAGAACTTGACTGCCTCATTCCTGTACAGCATTTGAAACGATCCCCATTAGTCCAAGATTGCCACCGCCATATACTAAGTGCATATTCCTTTCAGCTATGACTCGACCCAATTCATGTGCTGCCGCTACAAATTCTGGTTTAGAGCAAACACTAGTACCGCAAAACACAGAGATGTTTACAACTCGTCTTCTTGAAGTAGCTTCCATTTTTATTTATCAACTTTGGATGTCTTCAAGAGTGCAATGATGAGTTGAATTTATAACACCTGAAAAGGGTGAGTAATAATAGCACTAGTATCTGCCAGATGATAATTATTTGTTAAACAGTGAAATATATCGTGAAAGTAAAAAATTCTGGATCTTGTCGGAGAAAATAAAAGAAAATAGCAAAACAAATCACAATTATTAGATATATATAAAGAGAAAATAATATTTACAAGAAGTAACGGCTTGAATGACGTTTATGCGTCAGGGACAAGCTTCCCATCCAATTTTCTTATAAATTGGCAAACATGGTCTTTTAAAGTCAGATTCACCAGACTTAAATGTTGTTGTTCTTTTCGGAATTGTGTATCTAACATGTGAATTGCATGATGCACATATCCACTGGAATGCGTCTCAAGAGTCTTAGTTATGTCATCCAAAAACTCCTTACTCAAGCCATCCCTAATGAATTTAATTTTATTTTCACGGTTATCAGACACCATTCCTAAAGAACGACAATGAGTATTACATGCCATACGAGCACATTTATAGCAAACATCCATTCTTTTAGCTCTTCTCTTTTTAGCATATGTGCTTCTTCCTAAACCAGGCAGATATGAAACAAAAGAGTCAGAGGACTCACCTGCCAATCGGACTCGTGCTTCAATAATCCAACGAATGTCTTTAGGAATACCTTTGATCATCAGTATTCTCATATGTTCCAAGCGAGATTTGTAGACTTTCATCAAAGAGTTTTGAGGGAGATAAGGAAATTACTTGTGAAGATTGGCGATAACGTCTTCCTTCCTAAAATGACTTTACCTGCAAAAATTAAACACACCAAAATAAAACACACCAAATATGAATATATACACAAATTTCATGGGTTGCCTCCCAACTAGTGCTAAGTTTAAAGTCATCAGCTAGACATGACTGCCCGAACGTTAGGCTAGATCTGAAAGTGTGACACTTTCTTTTTGTCGCTCGAATGATTCTCCCCAGTAGTGCTTGACACGCTTATTTTTAACCTTGAATATTTTTTGGAGTTGGGATCATGTAACTCAACGGCTTTATCTGGTAAGACTTCGGTGATTAAGAATGGACCTAACATCCGTGATTTTGGCTTCCATAGAAAGAGTTTCAACCTTGATTTGTTTAACAGTACCCTCTGCCCTGGTTCTAGTTGTATGCTCACTAACTTCTTATCATGTCTCTTTTTGGCCTTTTCTTTGTACAGTTTGGCATTCTCAAAAGACTGTTTGTGAAATTCCTCCAATTCATTGACCTGGTGGAACTGTTTCTCTTCTGTTGCTTGTAACGCAAGAATAGGCTTTTTCAGTGTGCAATACACTTTATCTTCAGGCTCCACAGACAGTTGACATGCTTTAAGTTTGTCAGTAGAACTTTGCATTGCATTGGAGTTCTGGATGGTACTATGTATCATATCAAGTCTGAAACATTCCTCATTATTTTCGTTATCCGGGAAATTCATGGCTTTGAAAACATTGAATGTTACTTCTTGGTCATGTACCCTCATGGTTAGTTCTCTTTTTTGTACATCAATAATGGTTCGACCTGTAGCCAAGAATGGTCTCCCGAGGATGATCGGCACGTCTTCGTATTCCTCCATATCAAGGACAATAAAATCTATTGGGAAAATAAATTTGTCAACCTTGACCAGCATATCCTCAACTACACCTCTCGGAAATACGAGCGTTCTATCAGCAAGTTGTAGAGAGACTGAGGTGGCCATTGTTTCTCTAATCTGTAATTTCCTGAAATAGAAAAAAGCATCAAGTTAACATTCGCACCTAGATCACACAAAGCCCTACCGAAGTTATGCTCTCCTATGATGCAAGGAATGGTGAATGAACTACCAAGATCTTTCAACTTTGGGGGAAGCTTCCTCTGGGTGATGATAGCGTTGCATTCTTCTGTTAATGTTATTGTCTCGTAATCTCTCAATCTTCTCTTTCGTGAAAGAATGTCTTTCATGAATTTGACATAGCTAGGCATTTGTTCCAAAGCTTCTGCAAATGGAATGTTGATATGCAGCTTTTTGAAGACCTCCAAGAATCGAGAAAATTGTTTGTCTAGTTTATTTTTCCGGCGACGTTGTGGAAAATGTGGAGGTAGAGTGATTCTTTCTTGATCTTTTCCTTTGCTTATTTTTCCTCCATCTGTGGAACTGCTTCTTTTGAAACTTATTCAGTGGATATCTTGATTCCAACATCTTTGTTGATTTCAGTACCGCTTTTCAAAATGATGGCACGACATTGCTCATCCCCATGTTACTTGGATTTGGTTCTGTGTTGCTGGGAAAGTTACCTGGCGGTCTGTAACTATGAGCATTGGTCAGTTGTCCAATTTGATTTTTCAATGCTTTAATAGACTCAGATTGGCTTTGAATCATAGCATCGCATTTTTTTAATTGGGCCATCACTTCCAAATATATGAGAACTATGTCGTTATGCTCCCATAACACGCACAAGTGCAATACTAGTCTATTCCGCATTATCGATGTCCAATCTCGATAATACTATGACTAGGGATGTTTTAATGATTAAACCTTCATGGATTGATATTGTCTCATATCTTATCAATCGGAACTAATCATATGGACTTTTATCATTTATGTATCTTGGTAATCCAATACAAATGATAAAAGAGCAATTTCCTTTGTCACATAGTTAATTTGTAAAACAACACCATGTTCTGTACAAATAGTGATGCTATGGGTCATAATTGTCCAACAATCTCCCACTTGGCCTATAGCCAATCACTCAAGTGTTCTACACCTGAACTATGTACGGTTCGCTCAAAATTCTGCTGAAAAACAATGCTTTCGTCAGCGGATTTGCAAAGTTATCATCTGATGCGATTTATTTGATCATCACATCGCCACTATGCATGATCCGAACGAATCAGATGAATAGTTGAAGTATATACTTGGATCGTTTATAAGACCATTAATTCTTTAGCCTGTGTTGTAGCCTAGCTCAGCTGCTAACAGAACTATTACTAATCCAATTAGGATATTAAGATCCAAAATACTTCTATTGCTGCCTCAGCTGCAGCAATATTCCGCTTTTGTTGTTTATTCGGCAACAGCATCTTGCTTGGAAGATTTCCAGCTCACTGTTCCGTTATTCAAACTATATAGTATCCTTATTACGACTTATAGTCGTTTTTTATCGGTTAGGAAACTTGCAACAGTGAACCCAGTCACTTCAAGTTCTCATTCTCCATCGCTTAAGAAAGCATCATTAGATCATCTAAGATACATAAGGATGTTCTTAACATCAATCCAGTGACTATCACTTAGATTGGCATGATTGTGACTCCATATGCTCAAAGCATATGAGACACCAGGTCACGTACATATATTTCAATGTACGAGTTCTCGGAGAGTGCACAAAATTTATATCTATCCCAGTAGATCCTTATTCCTAGAATAAAGGTTGTCTCTCCCAAGTATTCTATGGAGAATTTTCATGAAAGCCAAGCTTTCACCGATTGTATTATGGGAATTCCAAGAAATGATATATCATCATTATTTAGGACAGTCACTGTCAGTGCGCTCCCACTAACTTCCTTATATACACAAGAATCATTTTCATTTTGAATTAAATCATATACCATTATGATTACATCAAAACGATATAGTTCCAAGAACGCAATGCTTGCTTCAATCCATAAATGGATCGAATAACTTGCAAACCTTGTTTGCTTGTTTTGGTACGAAAAAATCATCAGGATGTTGTAAACATCCTCCAAAAGGTTTCCGTTTAAGGAAATCGATTTTGACGTTAAGCTACCATATTTCATAAATGAAACATGCATCATTAGAAAGCATTATCCAAATGGATTTAACCATGGCAATGAGTAAAAGGTTTCGTTGTAATCGACACAATGTTGATAACGATACCTTTTCGCTACAAGCCTAGCTTTGTACGTTGGTATGTTGCATTTCATGTATGTCTTCCTTGAAGACTTATATAGTTCCTATAGACACAATGTCTTTTGGTAAAACATCCAGTGTCCAAACTTGGCTGGTATACATGGAATCCATTTCAGACTTCATGGCACTTTGCCATGATAGGGAGTCGATACCTTGTATCACTTCCTCATACGTAGTCATTTCGTGTTCCTCAATAAGATTGACATCTTTATGAGATGAGATCAGAAACCCATACCTCCCAAGTTATTTTCTGACTCTCTCCGACTTACGCGGTTCTTGTGTATTCGAAGATTATTGGTATAGTTTCATCCCTGATGAACTATTTGTGTTCCATTAAGGAATCGGTGCCTGGAACAGTATTACTTCGATTTTCATCGAGTTTTACTTTCCTCCCACTTACCACTGCATATAGGTATTCCTCTTAGGAAAACCTCATGGAGATCAACAATTAATTATTATCTTGTGAGTTGTATAAGTACTATACTTTGGCTACCCTAGGATAACCTACATTTTAGGCATTTATCTGATTTGGGGTTTTGTTTGTTATCATCCAAACATATGCCAGCATTCCCAAATCTTCAGGAATGAGAAAACCCAGTTTCTTTCCTGTTCATATCTAATATGAAGTCTGTCAAACAGATTTTCATGGAACCTTATTAAAAATAAGTTTTGTACTGATTAATGCGTTATCCCTAGAAGGAAAATGGTAGCTCAGAGCGACTCATGATTAACCTTACTATGTCCAACAAGGTTCGGTTTCTCAGTTCGGACACACCGTCAAATTGAGGTGTTGGAGGAGAGTCCACATTGAAAGAATATTATACTCTTTCAGGTATTCGAGAAACTTATTGCTTAAGTATTTTCCATCACAGTCCAATCGTGATGTATTAATACTATTGTCGATCTGTCTGTCTACTTCGTGTCGAAACTCTTTGAATTTATCAAAAGTTTCTGATTCGTGTTTCAAAAGAAACACATAACCATAACACGATGCCACATCCGTAAAGGTTATGAAGTGTTTATATCCACCTCTAGCCTAGCTAGACATGGGCCCACTTACGTCACTATGAACGAGGGCTAACAGATCGATGGCATTTTCACTTTTACCAAGTAAAAGGTGTTTTAGGCACTTTGCCTAATAAACTAGATTCGTAGAAATCATATGAATAGGATCAAATCCGTCCTAGTATCCACTCTTCAAAAGTGTGGATATACGAGTCTTGTTTAATGTGTCCCAGACAACAATGCCATAAATAAGTCTCATCTGATTAATTCAGTTTGAGCTGTTTGTTTTTCATGTTATACGTTTGAGATTCATTTATATTTAAAACTGTTATTCACATCTAATGTGTTTATCTCAATATCATCTTTATAAAATAAAACACTTTAGTGTTCTAGAATATAAAGGTATACCCGCAAAAAGTTATACTCTGATATAGAGATAATGTTTCTAGTCAAACTAGGTACATTATAACAGTTTCCTAATTTAGGTACATACCCGAAAGGTAGTTCCTAAACTTAGGATTATACGGTTAAAACAGCGACTCTCGTCCTGTTTCCAACTCGCAGATCAATCTCAACTAAAGTCAGTCTCCTGCTTATCAGCAGATTCTGCACATCAATACATATATATGTACCACATCTAGTATCAAAATCCAATTTTGAAACTAATAGTGAACATGTTTATGACAAACATACTTGAAGTCGGAGCCTTGCCTGTCTTCTCTTCCTTCATGTCTACCTTGTCCATACGGCAGTCACGCTTCCAGTTCGTTTGCCACTGTTTAGGCAGACATCTTGGGATATGTCCTTTGTTTTCCTAGAAGACTTGTGATGATTTTGCCTTTGCCCATTTTAGAAGCTCTGGCTATACCTCTTTGAGCATAGCCATCAACTCTCCAAGAGTTTACTCTTGGTTCATAATGAACCTGCCCCAGCTTTCGGGTAGAGACTATAAGATCAAATCTTTGTAGTCTCGGCCACATAGGTAATGCCCAGCTAACCTAGCTGATCGATGCCAGCAATCATCTGCGACACCTTGTGCTCGACAGATGTACCCTCTGACATACGTGAGCGAAAGAGCTTCTTTTGCAATTTGTACTTCTAAAATCTAAGAATAGATCTATGAAGATCTTTAATTTCAACATCATGTTATAAAGATCTAATCCTTTAGTTTGACGACGGAATTAAAGTGTCATTGCAACAAACATACAGGATTGAGCACTAAAGTTATCATCACCATGAGTCTTCCAAAACTCATGCTCCACTATTTGCTCAACTCCGGGCTTAGGCCCGAGATGTTTCTCTATCAAATAAAGTAACTCCTCAGTTCCCAGGACTACCCTGCGGTTCTATTCCCAATCTGAAAATTAAAGCCGTTTAATGACATTTTTACCCAGGTTTATGTTTTAAACTCTAATCTTTCAGTTATCTTGATTGCTATAGTCCAACTATCCGATCAACGATTTCGTGTACTATTGAATATAATTATTACTATAGTCTAACTATATAATCAACTATAATTTAATTATTTAATTTCAAATATATTGATTACTATAATACAATTATATAATCAACTATAAATTGAAGTAGTTTGAATACAGTCCAACTGTTTAATTAAAACAACGATATTAGTCTAACTAATATTTATTCGAGTAATGACAAAAAATTGAAATGAGCGCGTATTGGAAAGTATCTAAATGAAATTGCAAATTTAATACTTGCCTCCCACTATTTTTCAGCAAGCCTATAACCCTCTGTTGAGTACTCGGGAAACCTTGTTTCCTAGTGGGCTAGGATCCCGTTAAATAACACACAACCTTGACTTTGGCCAACAAATTGTATGATATTTAACTAGGTAGATCTCTAAGATCAATTGGATCTCATCCAACTCCTAGATCCAAAAGGTGGACATCCAAATCCGAAATATATATCTTATATATGCCAATATATCCAATATATTCCCTAACCTTTTCCTCTGAATCAACTAAGCCTTGGCTTTGGCACAACAAACTTAGTGATTCCAGTTAAGCGGGACCCATTGACTTTGGAAAGCTTCGTAATCGATGTCGATAGACAAGAATTGATCTTGACTTTGGCCAACAAATCACAACTTGGACAAGACATGCGATATGGAACAAAGCCTTCATGATTCAAACACATTCGCGATGGACAAAGGCCTTGACTTTGGCCAACAAACCAGTGCCAATCTTGGATCTTGAGAATGAATCATTCAATGGAAGGAAAAACGCTTAATATATGTTGAGGGTTTTTCGCGTAATTGGAAACCAATTAATTATCTTTGATTAGGTCTCATCATACACCCTTAAGCATGCATTCTAAAAGCATATTAAGGCGCGATAAATAAATTAATAATGATATACGGATGGATATTTAAAACACTTTGTTCCTAGAGCAAATCTCTCCATTTCCTCTCTCTCGCTAGCACAAATCTTACTTCTACCCAATTACATAACACTTCTAAAGAAACCTCATTTACATTGAGGGGAATAGGTGAGAAGAGAAATACAAAGAGTCAAGAGGTAATAGGCTGGACACGCAGGTCCAATTTAATAAATTCTAAATTTATTACAATAATTTCCAAAATTTCCCTCACCCATCTAATATCCATCTGATATACATTATTCATACATCACATCCATGTATTCACACAAAGCATGTTATCAATCAATCTAATGCAATTAATTAATCTGAAATTAATGACCATCCAATGTTCAAACAACGATTTGATTTGCGCGAGTCCAACTCGTTTTAAGAATAAGTACTCAAAGTACGAATTCTTGAATTATATTAAACTACAATATTAAATCCAATTTAATTTGTATTTAATATTAATTCTTTATTTAATTCCAAATTAAATAATTACACTTTATTAATGTGCCTTTAGCGACTTAGATTCTAAATCTAATCATTACGGGTCTTAAAGCCCAATTAACATCCAATGTCAATATAATTAAAGTCCAGTGGGCTTTCAATTAATTTATAAGGTATGGACTTTGGCAACCAAAGCCCAATAAGGAATCACCATTTGCCATAAAATTAATTTTGGCCCATTAGGCCCAATTAAAATTTTAAAGGTCCATTATATTATATTTGGACTTTATGGAAATGGTTTTGGGCCCAATTGGATCCAACCAATTAACCTAAACCAAAATTGGCCCAACCAAGCCCATTAAGCCCAAATACAACTTTAAAAGCCCAATTCTAAATTTAGCCCAACTAATTAAATTCCAAATTTCCAAATTTCATAATTTAATTAACTAAAGTGCATAAGCCATAATTAATTAGTCAAATTAACATTTCCAAAATACCAATTAACCTAATTAATTATGTTAATCATCATCAACACATGTCCAACATTATTGAATCAAAAAATCATCTCATTTCCATGCTAATTGGTCACGGCAATTTAGGTTTATTTTCCAATTCCGATTTCAATCCAATTGAATCTCAAATCAACATTTCCCAAGTCTTTCAACTCATCTAATGATCAAAAGAACAAAAAATACCATGACATTATGGCATACACAATATTCGGCCAAGCCAAAATTTTGGGGAAATTTTGATCCAATTCAATTTTCATCAAATTGATCATGCATAACTCTAAGTTATCATCATTCAAGCATACTCAAACAATCAATTTCATCAAATCATGTTCAAATCAATTTTACCCTAATTCAATTTCATGCTTAAACAAGGCTCTGATACCATTGTTGGGTTTTCTAGGTCAAACCAAGATCAATTTAAGCGATGAAAAGTATGAATACATCAAAGTAAAGTTGCGGAAATACTCACTTTGATCGGATTTGTGATGCGATGAACACAAAAAATTTGTGCTCCATGTTTGATCTTCAAGCTCCAAGCTTTGAGAATGGATTCCATGCTCATGAATGGGTTTCCCTATCACCTTTGTTTGACCCCTTGGATGTGCTAGCATCTTGGAAAAATTTTCCTCAAATTCTTTCATCTGCTCCTTGTTGCTCTTGTTGGACAGTTATGACCCATACATCACTATTTGTACAGATCATGGTGTTGTTATACAAATTAACTATGTGACAAAGGAAATTGCTCTTTTATCATTTGTAATTAGATTACCAAGATGTATAAATGATAAAAGGTCCATATGATTAGTTCCAGATTGAGATGATATTAGACAATATCAATCCATAAAGGTTTAATCATTAAATATCCCTAGTCGTAGTATTATCGAGATTGGACATCGATAATGCGGAATAGACTAGTATTACACTTGTGCGCGTTGTGGGAGCATAACGACATAGTTCTCATATATTTGGGTATAGGATACTCATGCAAGTGTAATAGGAGGTTGTGTTTACCGATGGTACGGAAACATCTTCGCTCTGGATAGACCCATCGGAATTCCATTGGTAGTATGACTATGTGTCTATGGAAGTCTGAATCAGGGTAGGTGTATTTGGTCTTAACTTTAGACTTGCACCGCTAATACTTGCGACAATCAATGTACTTTGGTTTTGGTCATCTAGGGCTTTAACAGGTTCTGTGTACGCCTCTTCTGGGTATATTGAGAATCGTAGTGTATTGGGTGTGATGTCGAGACGGAAGTATCACTCCAGTCATAGTGGAGATGATGATCACGTAGGATACGGAACTGGTTCTCTTATATCCTGCAGCTATCGGGATATTATGACTAGGTCATGTTTATCCGATTATAGAGACTAGTTACCAGAGATCCGATATGTGCTTCGTATAGGGCAGACACATTTCCAGCCCCAGGCCTTGCACGTGACATCCGATACTGGATCGTAATACGCAATACTACGTATACTACGCCTGATATAGATCACATATTCCAGTAAGAATATTTCTAGAGAATTGGGTAGGCACGGTGCTTTGCTAGAAGCCAACCATGTCTTGTAAATCAGTAAAAACGTAGTACTATGTACGTACGTGTTCGGATAGTCCGACGACCGGATTTACCACTAATATATCCGGGGATCTCATAGGTCGCTTCCCGAAGATTCACCGATGACGTATGACTCGCACTTTATTAATCTGGGATTAATTATAAGAGAGAGAAAATTAATCTGGGATTAATTACGGAGATATTTTATATGTGATAAATATTATTTAAAGAGAGAGAACGATTAATTTGGAATTAATCGATAAAATAATATATTCGATATATTATACGAAATTGGATTTCGACGCGAAATTAAAATTGGATTTTAATTCGGGCAAACGAGTTAATTTAGAATTATTCGCAAGCGATGTGAATAGTAATTTTGCTAGGCAAAATTATTTAATTAAAGTTGATTTAATTACATCGCAACGGAAAATTCGTTAATTTTGAATTAGCGACCCGAGCCCGGGAGTGTTTGCGGGCGCACTCGTATTTTGAATTCAAGTGCGGCCCACAAGTCACATCAAGCATCAAATCACTAGTCAATCGATTGATGTGATGTCTAGTCACTTTGAGTGATTTGACAACTTGTCATGAGTGATTGATGGTGGTAGTTGGTTGGCTTTAATGCCTTGACTTTTTGAAAGTGAAAAATTGGTATATGTTTTAATTGATTTTTGGAAATCAATTAACCAACACACTTAACACATTTTCTCTCTTCTATTCTCTTCCCTCTCACGCCCAAGGGGTTGTTTTCTTCTTCCTTTTTCTGCATTTTACCGAGAATAAAATGAGAATTTTAGGTGATTTATGTGGCAAAAATTACCGAGTGCTAGCACACATTCAGGGTCATCCTAAGATGATAGGGAATCTTTTTCATGAGCATGGAATCATCAAATAAAGCTTGGAGCTTGGAGGACATCCATGGCCGAAAATTGGAGCACAAAGATTGGTGATTGCCGAGAGTTCAATGAGCTTAAAGCTTGAAGAATTTTTGCCGTTCCTCGCATCGCATAACCGATAGATGTAAGTATGATTCCACCGTACTTCTTGATGTATTCACATATGTTTCTTGCTTGAAATCGATCTTGGGACTTTATAGAAACCCAACAATGGTATCTTGAGCCATTTTGAGCATCAAACTTGATTAGGGTAAAATTTGGACAAAATTGATTTGAGCATGTTTGAGTGAAATTGATTGTTTGAGTATGCTTAAATTATGATAACATGGTGTTATGCATTGTCAATTTGATAAAAATCGAATTGGATAATTTTTCCCCAATATGTGAGGCTTGGCCGAATACATAATGATGCCCTAAGTCATGGTATTTTTTGTTTTTTGATCATTGGATGACTTGAAACAATTGGGAAATGTTGATTTGAGATTTAATTGGATTGAATTTTGAATTGGACAAATAAACCATAAAATGTCGTGACATTAAAGCATGAAAATGATGTGATTTTTTGATTCAAATGTGTTGGACATGTGTTGATAATAATGAGCATAATTAATTAGGCTAATTGGTGTTTTGGAAATATTAATTTGGTTAATTAATTATGGCATACACTTTGGTTAATTTAATTATGAAATTTGGAATTTTGAAATTCAATTAATTGGGCTTAAATTTGGAATTGAGCTTGTAAAGTTGTAATTGGGCTTAAGGGGCTTGGTTGGGCCAAGTTTGGTTTAGGCTAATTGGTTGCATACAATTGGGCCCAAAACCATATCCATAAAGTCCAATTATGACTTAATGGACCTTTAATTTTAATTGGGCCTAAATTGTTTCTTAGCAAATAAGGGTGATTCCTTAAATGGGTTTTGGTATTTGGGTTTGACCCATATTGACCAAAAGTACATGCCTTAAGAAATTAATTGAAAGCCCATTGGACTTTAATTAAATTAACATTGGATGTTAATCGGGCTTTGAGACCCGTAACGATTAGATTTAGAATCTAAGTCATAAAGGCACATTAAAAGGTGTAAATATTTGATTTAGAATTAAATATAGAATTAGTATTAAATACAAATTAAATTGGATTTTATGTTGTAGTTTAATATAATTCGAGAATTCTTACATTGAGTACTTATTCACAAAACTAGTAGGACTCGCGCAAAATCAAATCGTTGTTTGAACATTGGATGGTCATGAATTTTCAGATTAATTAATTGGATTAGATTGATTGATAACATGCTTGTGTGAATACATGGATGCGAAGTATGAATAACGTATATCAGATGGATATTAGATGGGTGAGGGCAATTTTGGAAATTGTTGTAATAAATTTAGAATTTATTAATTGGACCTGCGTGTCCAGCCTATTACCTCTTGACTCTGGTATTTCTCTTCTCACCTATTCCCCTCAATATAAATGAGGTTTCTTTAGAAGTATTATGTAATTGGGTAGAAGTAATACTTGTGCTAGCGGAAGAGAGGAAATTGAGAGATTTGTTCTAGGAACAATGTTTAAATATCCATTTGCATATCATTATTATATTTATTTACGCGCCTTATTATGTGTTTAGAATGCATGCTTAAGGGTGTATGATGATGAGACCTTAACAAAGATAATTAATTGGTTGCCAATTATGCGAAAAACCCTCACTACATATTAAGAGTTTTTCCTTCCATTGAGTGATTCTTACTCAAGATCCAAGACTGGCACTGGTTTGTTGGCCAAAGTCAAGACCTTTGTCCGTCGCGGATGTGTTTGAATCATGAAGACTTTGTTCCATATCGGTGTCTTGTCCAAGTTGTGATTTGTTGGCCAAAGTCAAGATCACTTCTTGTCCATCGACATTGATTACGAAGCTTTCCAAGGTCAATGGGTTCCGCTTAACTGGGATCACTAAGTTTGTTGTGCCAAAGCCAAGGCGTAGTTGATTCAGAGGAAAAAGGTTAGGCAATATATTGGATATATTGGCATATGTAAGATATATGTTTCGGGCTTGGATGTCCACCTACTGGATCTAGGAATTGGATAGGATCCAATTGATCTTAGAGATCTACTTAGTTAATTATCATACAATTTGTTGGCCAAAGTCAAGATTGTGTGTTATTTAACGGGATCCTAGCCTACTAGGAAACAAGATTTCCCGAGTACTCCACTGAGGGTTAGAGGCTCTCCGAAAAAATAGTGGGAGGCAAGTATTAAATTGGCAATATTCGTTTAGTTATTTGCCATACGCGCTCATTTCAATTTTTCGTCAATATAAATTAATATATTAGTTGGACTAATATTTAATGTTGTTTTAATTAAACAGTTGGACTGTATTCAAACTATTTCATTTATAGTTGATTATATAATTGGATTATAGTAATCAATATATTTGAATTAACCATTTCAATTAATAGTTGATTTTATAATGGATTATAGTAATCAATATAATTGAATTTAACCTATTGAATTATAGTTGATTATATAGTTAGACTATAGTAATCATTATATTAAAAAGTACCTGAAATCGTTGATTAAATAGTTCGACTATTAGAATCAAGATAAATGAAAGATTAGTGTTTAAAACAAAATCCTGGGTGAGAATGTATTTAAACAGCTTTAATTTTCAAATTGGGATTAAAACTTCAGGATAGTCCTGAAAACTGAGAAGTTATTCTATTTGATAGAGTAACAGCTTGGGCCTAAGCCCGGAGTTGAGCAAATAGTAGAAAATGATATTTGTAATATTCATGTGATGATAACTTTAGTGCTTAATCCGTTATACTTACCGCAAAGACTCCTTAATTTCTTAGTCAGAACTAAGGATTAGATCCTTATAGTATGATAATGAAATTGAAGGATCTTCATAAGATCTATTCTTAGATCTTAGAAGTACTAAATTGCAATAGTAAACTCTTGGAGAGTTAATGGCTATACTCAAAGAGTCAAAGCCAGAGTTTGCAATAGGGCAAGAAGCACAAGGCGCATCTTATTTCGACATTCCGAAAGGCCAAGGCTTGGCCAAAGGCTTCTGGGGTGTGGAAAAAGGGCAAAGGCAAAGTCATTATAATCTTCTGGGAAGATAAAGGACATATCCCACGATGTCTGCCTAAACTGTGGCAAACGGGGTCACTGAGGCGTGACTGCCGTATGGACAAGGTAGACATGAAGGAATTGAAGACGGGCAAGGCTCTGACTTCAAATATGTTTGTCATAAATATGTTCGCTACTAGTATTAAAATTGGATTTTAGATACTGAGTATGGTACATAAATATGTACTGATGTGCAGAATCTCCTGACAAGCAGGATACTGACTTCATATGAGATTGATCTACGAATTGAAAACGGGACGAGAGTCGCTGTTTTAACCGTAGAAACTTAAGTTTAGGAACTACCCTTCGGGTGTGTACTTAAATTAGGATACTGTTAAAATGTAACTAGTTTGACTAAAAATATTATCTCTATATCAGAGTATAATCTGTTGCGGATATACCTTTATATTCTAGAACACTAAAGTGTTTTATTTTATAAAGATGATATTGAGATAAACACATTAGATGTGAATAACAGTATTTATATTTTGAATATAAATAAATCTCAAACATATGATATGACAAAAAAATAGCTCAAACTGATTTGATCAGATAAGACGTATTTGTGGCGTTGTTGTCTGGGACACAATCAACAAGACTCGTATATCCACACTTTTGAAGAATGGATACTAGGACGGATTTGATTCTATTCAAATGATGTCTACGAATCTAGTTTATTAGGCAAAGTGCCAAAGTGCCTTTTACTTGGTAAAAGTACAAGTGCCACCGATCTGTTAGCCCTCGTTCATAGTGACGTAAGTGGGCCCATGTCTAGCTAGGCTAGGTGGATGGATATGAATGTTTCTTTGTGACTTTACGGATGTGGCATCGCGTTATGGTTATGTGTTTTCTTTTGAAACACAAATCGGAAACTTTTAGAGTTTCGACACGAAGTAGATAAACAGATCGGCTATAGTATTAAAACCGTCACGGTTAGACCATGATGGAAAATACTTAAGCAATAAGTTTCTCAAATACTTGAAAGAGTATAGTATTCTTTCAATGAGGACTCCTCCCGGAACACGTCAATTTGATGGTGTGTCCGAACAGAGAAACCGAACCTTTTTGGACATAGTAAGGTTAATCATGAGTCGCTCTGAGCTACCATTTCTTTCAAGGGATAAGCTTTTAAACAGTGCAAAACTTATTTTGAATAAAGTTCCATAAAAATCTGTTTGACGGATTTCATATTAGATATGAACAGGAAAGAAACTGGGTTTTCTCATTCCTGAAGATTTGGGAATGTTGGGCATATGTTTGGATGATACCAAACTAAAACCCAAATCGGATAAGTGCCTAAGTTGTGGGTTATCCTAGGGAAACCTAAGTATAGTACTTATACAACTCACTAGAGAATAATTTAATTGTTGCTCACCATGCGATTTTCCTAAGAGGAATACCGATATGCAGTGGTAAGTGGGAGGAAAGTAAAACTCGATGAAAATTGGAGTAATACTATTCCAGGCACTGATTCCTTAATGGAACACAAATAGTTCATCAAGGATGAAACTATACCAATAATCTTTGAATACACAAGAACCGCGTAAATCGGAGAGAGTCAGAAAACAACCTGGGAGGTATGGGTTTCTGATCTCACCTCATAATGATGTCAATCTTATTGAGGAATACGAACTGACTACGTATGAGGAAGTGATACAAGGTATCGACTCACTATTATGGCAAAGTGCCATGAAGTCCGAAATGGATTCCATATGTACCAACCAAGTTTAGACACTGGTTGTTTTACCGAAAGGCATTGTGCATATTGGTACTATATGAGTCTTCAAGGAAGACATACATGGAAGGCAACATACCAACGTACTAAGCTAGGCTTGTAGCGAAAAGGTATCGTTATCACATTGTGTCGATTACGATGAAACCTTTTACTCGTTGCCATTGTTAAATCCATTTGGACAATGCTTGCTAAAGCTGCATGTTTCATTTATGAAATATGGCAGCTGGAATGCCAAAACCGATTTCCTTAAATGGAAACCTTTTGGAGGATGCTTATAACATACTGACAGTTTTGTCGTACCAAAACGACCAAACAAGAATTGCAAGTTAATTCGATCCATGGATGGATTGAAGCAAGCATAGCGTTCTTGGAACGACCGTTTTGATGTAATCATAATGGTATATGATTTAATTCAAAACGAAAATGATTCTTGTGTATATAAGAAGGTTAGTGGGAGCGCACTGACAGTGAAGTCCTGAATAATGATGACATATCATTTCTTGGAAATGATATTCCCATAATACAAACGGTGAAAGCTTGGCTTTCATGAAAATTCTCCATAGAATTCTTGGGAGAGACAACCTTTATTCTAGGAATAAAGATCTACAGGGATAGATCTAAAAAGTTGTTGGGACTCACCGAGAAATCGTACATTGAAACAAATGTACGCGACCTGGTGTCTCATATGCTTTGAGCATATGGAGTCACAATCGGGCCAATCCAAGTGATAGTCACTGGATTGATGTTAAGAACGTCATTTAGTCTCTTTGATGAACTAAGGATGCTTACTTAAACTATGGAGAAGGAGAACTTGAAGTGACTGGGTTCACCGTTGCAAGTTTCCTTACCGATAAAAACGACTATAAGTCGTAACAACGGTACTATAAAGTTTGAATAAATGAACAATGAGCTGGAAATCTTTCAAGCAAGATACTGTTACCGATAAACAACACAAGTGGATTATTGCTGCAGCTGAGGCAGCAATAGAAGCCTTTTGGATCGATAATAATCCTAATCAGATTAGGAATAGTTCTGTTAGCAGTTGAGCTAGGCTTCAGCATAGGCTAAAGAATTAATGGTCTCATCAACGATCCAGATATATACTTCAAATATTCATCTGATTCGTTCGGATAACACATCGTGGCGATGTGATGATCGAATAAATCGCATCAGATGATAATAATGCAAATCCGCTGACGAAAGCATTCCTCAGCAGAAGTTTGAGCGAACCATACATAGTTCGAGTGTAGGACACTTGAGTGATTGGCTATAGGCCAAGTGGGAGATTGTTGGACAGTTATGACCCATAGCATCACTATTTGTACAGATCATGGTGTTGTTGTACAAATTAACTATGTGACAATGGAAATTGCTCTTTTATCATTTGTAATTAGATTACCAAGATGTATAAATGATAAAAGGTCCATATGATTAGTTCTGGATTGAGATGATATGAGACAGTATCAATCCATAAAGTTTTAATCATTAAATATCCCTAGTCATAGTATTATCGAGATTGGACATCGATAATGCGGAATAGACTAGTATTACACTTATGTGCGTTGTGGGAGCATAACGGCATAGTTCTCATATATTTGGGTATATGATACTCATGCAAGTGTAATAGGAGGTTGTGTTTACCGATGGTATAGAAACATCTTCGCTCTGGATAGACCCCTCAAAATTCCATTGGTAGTATGACTATGTGTCTATGGAGGTCCGAATCAAGGTAGGTGTATTTGGTCTTAACTTGAGACTTGCACCGCTAATACTTGCGACAATCAATATACTTTGGTTTTGGTCGTCCAGGGCTTTAACAGGTTCTGTGTATGACTCGTCTGGGTATATTGAGAATCGTAGTGTATTGGGTGTGATGTCGAGACGGAAGTATCACTCCAGTCATAGTGGAGATGATGATCACGTAGGATACGAAACTGGTTCTCTTATATGCTGCAGCTATCGGGCTATTATGACTATATCATGTTTATCCGATTATAGAGACTAGTTACCAGAGATTCGATATGTGCTTCGTACCGGGCAGACACATTTCCAGCCCCAGGCCTTGCACGTGACATCTGATACTGGATCGTAATACGCAATACTACGTATACTACGCCTGATATAGATCACGTATTCTAGTAACAATATTTCTAGAGAATTGGGTAGGCACGGTGCTTTGCTAGAAGCCAACCATGTCTTGTAAATCGGTAAAACGTGTACTAGGTATGTACGTGTTCGGATAGTCCGACGATCGGATTTACTGCCAACATATCCGGGGATCTCATGGGTCGCTTCCCGAAGATTCACCGATGACGTATGACTCGCACTTTATTAATCTGGGATTAATTATAAGAGAGAGAAAATTAATCTGGGATAAAATATTATTTAAAGAGAGAGAACGATTAATTTTGAATTAATCGATAAAATAATATATTCGATATATTATACGAAATTAGATTTCGACGCGGAATTAAAATTGGATTTTAATTCGGGCAAACGAGTTAATTTAGAATTAATTCGCAAGCGAAGTGAATAGTAATTTTGCTAGGCAAAATTATTTAATTAAATTTGATTTAATTACGTCGCAACGGATAATTCGTTAATTTGGAATTAGCAAACCCGAGCCCGGGAGTGTTTGTGGGCGCACTCGCATTTCGAATTCAAGTGCGGCCCACAAGTCACATCAAGCGTCAAATCACTAGTCAATCAATTGATGTGATGTCTAGTTACTTTGAGTGATTTGACAACTTGTCATGAGTGATTGATGGTGGTAGTTGGTTGGCTTTAATGCCTTGACTTTTTGAAAGTGAAAAATTGGTATATGTTTTAATTGATTTTTGGAAATCAATTAACCAACACACTTAACACATTTTCTCTTTTCTCTCATCTTCCCTCTCACGCCCATTGGGCTGTTTTCTTCTTCCTTTTTCTGCATTTTGCCGAGAATACAAGGAGAATTTTAGGAGATCTTTGTGGCAAAAATTCCGAGTGCTAGCACACATTCAGGGTCATCCTAAGGTGATAGGGAATCTTTTCATGAGCATGGAATCATCAAATAAAGCTTGGAGCTTGGAGGACATCCATGGCCGAAAATTAGAGCACAAAGATTGGTGATTGCCGAGAGTTCAAGGTGTTGGACAGTTATGACCCATAGCGTCACTATTTGTACAGATCATGGTGTTATTGTACAAATTAACTATGTGACAAAGGAAATTGCTCTTTTATCATTTGTGATTAGATCACCAAGATATATAAATGATGAAAGGTCCATATGATTATTTCCTGGATTGAGATGATATGAGACAGTATCAATCCACGAAGGTTTAATCATTAAATATCCCTTTTCAGAGTATTATCGAGATTGGACATCGATAATGCGGAAAAGACTAGTATTACACTTGTGCGCGTTTTGAGGGCATAACGGCATAGTTCTCATATATTTAGGTATAGGATACTCATGCAAGTGTAATAGGAGGTTGTGTTTCACCGATGGTACGGAAAACAGCTTCGCTCTGGATGGACCCCTCGGAATTCCATTGGTAGTATGACAATGTGTCTATGGAAGTCCGAATCAGGGTAGGTGTATTTGGTCTTAACCTGAGACTTGCACTTCTAGTACTTGCGACAATCAATATACTTTGGTTTTGGTCATCCAGGGCTTTAACCGGTTCTGCGTACGCCTCTTCTGGGTATATTGAGAATCGTAGTGTATTGGGTGTGATGTCGAGGTGGAAGTATCACTCCAGTCATAGTAGAGATGATGATCACGTAGGATACGGAACTCGTTCTCTTATATGCTGCAGCTATCGGGATATTATGACTAGGTCATGTTTATCCGATTATAGAGACTAGTTACCAGAGATCCAATATGTGCTTCGTACCGGGCAGACACATTTCCAGCCCCAGGCCTTGCACGTGACATCTGATACTGGATCGAAATACACAATACTACATATACTACGCCTGATACATATCATATATTCCTTTAAGGATATTTCTGGAGAATTGGGTAGGCACGGTGCTTTGCTAAAAGCCAACCATGTCTTGTAAAATGGTAAAAACGTAGTACTAGGTACTTACATGTTCGGATAGTCCGACGACCGGATTTACTGCCAATATATCTGGGGATCTCATGGGTCACTTCCCGAAAATTCACCGATGACGTATGACTCGCACTTTATTAATCTGAGATTAATTAGATGAGAGAGAAAATTAATCTGGGATTAATTAAGGAGTTATTTTATTTGGGATAAAATATCATTTAAAGAGAGAAAATGATTAATTTGGAATTAATCGATAAAATAATATATTCGATATATTATACGAAATTGGATTTCGACGCGGAATTGAAATTAGATTTTAATTCGGGCGAACGAGTTAATTTAGAATTAATTTGTTAGCAACATGAATAGTAATTTTGCTAGGCATAATTATTTAATTACGTCGCAACGGAAAATTCGTTAATTTGGAATTAGCGAACCCGAGCCCGGGAGTGTTTGTGGGCGCACTTGCATTGTGAATTTAAGTGCGGCCCACAAGTCACATCAAGCGTCAAATCATTAATCACATCAAGCGTCAAATCACTTGTCACTTGATTGATTGATGGTAGTGGTTGTTGGCATTATTGCCATTTGACTTTTTGAAAGCAAAATTTTGTATTTGATTTTTAGAAAATCAATTACCAATTAAGAACAACCTAACACACTCTCTCTCTCATATTTCTCCTCTCTCACGGCCACAGGCCATTTTATTCTTCTATTTTCTGTCAAAAATCGAGAATGAGGAAAAGCCATAAGGTGATTTTTGTGGCAAAAATTACCAAGTGCTAGCACACTTCCGGAGTCTTGCGAAGGTGATAGGGAACCGCACCCGTGAGCATGGAATACACATCACAAAGCTTGGAGCTTGAGATCATCCATGGCCGAATTCTTGGAGGACAAAAACCAGTGAAGACCGTGAGCTTCAAAGGGCATAAAAAGATTTTTGTGTTCATCGCATCGCTCAACCGATCATTGTAAGTATTCTGCAACTTCTTTGTTGTATTCACACATTGTTTCATTACTTAAAACGATCCCGGTTAGACCGTAGAAACCCAACAATGGTATCAGACCGAGGTTGAGCATGAAACTTGAATTTAGGGTTAAAATTGGGTAAATTATATTTGAGCATGATTTGATAAAATTACTTGATTGAGTATGCTTAAATGATGTTTAATTGAAGTTGTATTGGATCAATTTCATGAAAAGTTGATTGGATCAATTTTTACCCAAATCTTAGGCTTGGCCGAGACATGATGATACCCTAAACTCATGGTATTTTGTATTTTTGATCATTGGATGAGTTGAAAAACATTGGATAATGTTGATTAAGATTCAATTGGATTGGATTTATAATTGGACATAAAATCCTCAAAATGTCGTGAGTGTGTTGCATGAAATGGGTTTGATTTTTTTATTAAAATGTGTTGGACATGTTTTGATCATGTAGAGCATAAATAATTGTACAAATTTGTATTTTGGAAATGTTAATTTGGGTAATTAATTATGACAATACACTTTGGTTAATTGAGTTATAAAATTTTGAATTTGGTAATTTAATTATTTGGGCCTATTTTGGAAATTGGGCTTGTAAAGTTGTAATTGGGCTTAACGGGCTTGGTTGTACCAAGATTGGTTTAGGAAAATCGGTTGGATCCAATTGGGCCCAAAACCATATCCATAAAGTCCAATTATGACTAATGGACCTTTAATAATAATTGGGTCTAATGGGCCTAAATTGGTTTCTTGGCAAATAAGGGTGATTCCTTAAATGGGCTTTGGTATTTGGGTTTGACCCATATTGACCAAAAGTCCATGCCTTAAGAAATTAATTAAAAGCCCATTGGACTTTAATTAAATTAACATTGGATGTTAATCGGGCTTTGAGACCCGTAACGATTAGATTTGGAATCTAAGTCGAAAAGGTACTTTAATAAAGTGTATTATTTAATTTAGAATTAAATAAATGAATTAGTATTAAATGCAAATTAAATTGGATTTAATGTTGTAGTTTAATTTAATTCAAGAATTCGTACTTTGAGTACTTATTCGTAAAACGAGTTTGACTCGCGCAAAATCAAATCGTTGTTTGAACATTGGATGGTCATTAATATTCAGATTAATTAATTGGATTAGATTGATTGATAACATTCTTATGTGAATACATGGTTGCGGTGCATGAATAATGTTTATCGGATATTAGATGGGTGGGGAAATTTTGGAAATTGTTGTAATAAATTTAGAATTTATTAAATTGGACCTGCGTGTCCAGCCTATTACCTCATTACTCTTTGTATTTATCTTCTCACCTATTCCCCTCAATTTTAATGAGGTTTCTTTAGAAGTGTTATGTAACGGGTAAAAGTAATACTTGTGCTAGCAGGAGAGAGGAAATGGAAAGATCTGTTGTAGGAACAATGTGTTAAGTATCCATCTGCATATCATTATTATTTTATTTATTTACGCGCCTTATTATGTGTTTAGAATGCATGTTTAAGGGTGTATGATGATGAGACCTTAACAAAGATAAATAATTGGTTGCCAATTACACGCGAAAAACCCTCAAAACATATTAAGCGTTTTTCCTTCCATTGAGTGATTCTTACTCAAGATCCAAGACTGGCATTGGTTTATTGGCCAAAGTCAAGACCTTTGTCTGTCGAGGATGTGTTTGAATCATGAAAGCTTTGTTCCATATCGGTGTCTTGTCCAAGTTGTGATTTATTGGCCAAAGTCAAAATCACTTCTTGTCCATCGACATTGATTACTAAGCTTTCCAAGGTCAATGGGTTCCGCTTAACTGGGATCACTAAGTTTGTTGTGCCAAAGCCAATGCTTAGTTGATTCAGAGGAAAAAGGTTAGGCAATATATTGGATATATTGGCATATATAAGATATATGTTTCGGACTTGGACATCCACCTACTGGATCTAGGAATTGGATGGGATCCAATTGATCTTAGAGATCTACCTAGTTAATTATCATACAATTTGTTGGCCAAAGTCAAGATTGTGTGTTATTTAACGGGATCCTAGCCCACTAGGAAACAAGGTTTCCCGAGTACTCAACAGAGGGTTAGAGGCTCGCCGAAAAATAGTGGGAGGCAAGTATTAAATTTGCAATATTCGTTTAGTTACTTGCCATACGCGCTCATTCAAATTTTTCGTCAAATAAATTAATATATTAGTTGGACTAAAATTTAATGTTGTTTTAATAAAACAGTTGGACTGTATTCAAACTATTTCATTTATAGTTGATTTTATAATTGGATTATAGTAATCAATATAATTGAATTTAACCAATTAAATTATAGTTGATTAAATAGTTGGACTATAGTAATCATTATAATAAATAGTACCTGAAATCGTTGATTGGATAGTTGGACTCTAGCAATCAAGATAAAATTGAAAGATTAATGTTTAAAACATAATCCTGGGTGAAAATGTTTTTAAACGACTTTAATTTTTAAAATTGAGAATATAATCTCAGGATAGTCCTGGGTAACCGAGAAGTTACTTTATTTGATATAGTGACGTCTCGAGCCTAAGCCCGGAGTTAAGCAAATAGTAGAACATGATATTTGGAATATTTATGTGATGATAACTTTATTGCTTAATCCATTATGCTTGCCAAATAGACTCCTTAATTTCTTAATCAGAACTATGGATTGGATCTTTATAGAATGATAATGAAATTGAAGAATCTGCATAGATTTATCCTAAGATCTTAGAAGTACTGAATTGCAATAGTAAACTCTTGGAGAGTTAATGGCTATACTCAAGGAGACAAAGCCAAAGTTTGCAATAAGGTAAGAAGCGCAAGGCGCACTTTACTTCGATATTCTAGAAGGCCAAGGCTTGGCCAAAGGCTTCTGGGGTGTGAAAAGGGGCAAAGGCAAAGTCATTATAATCTTCTGGTAAGACAAAAGACATATCCCAGAATGTCTGCCTAAATTGTGGCAAACGGGGACACGGAAGCGTGACTGCCGTATGGACAAGGCAGACATGAAGGAATTGAAGACGGTGCAAGGCTCTGACTTCAAATATGTTTGTCATAAACTTGTTCACTGCTAGTATTAAAATTGGATTTTAGATACTAAATGTGGTACATAAATATGTACTAGTGTGCAGAATCTGCTATGAGCAGGATACTGACTTCAGTTGAGATTAATCTGAGAATTGAGAACGGGACGAAAGTCGCTGTTTTAATCGTAGAAACCTAAGTTTAGGAACTTCCTTTGGGTGTGTACTTAAATTAGGAAACTGTTACAATGTAACTAGTTTGACTAGGAACATTATCTCTATATCATAGTATAATCCGCTTCGGATATACCTTTATATTCTAGAACACTAAAGTGTTTTATTATATAAAGATGATATTGAGATAAACACATTAGATGTGAATAACAATATTATATTTTGAATATAAATAAATCTCAAACGTATAACATGACAAACAAATGGCTCAAACTGAGTAATCAGTTGAGACTTAGAAGTGGCATTGTTGTCTGGGACACAATTAAACAAGACTCGTATATCCACACTTTTGAAGAGTGGATACTATGACGGATTTGATTCTATTCAAATAATATCTACGAATCTAGTTTATTAGGCAAAGTGCCTAAAATACTCTTTACTTGGTAAAAGTGTTAGTGCCACCGATCTGTTAGCCCTAGTTCATTATGAAGCAAGTGGGCTGACCGGCGTAAACACACACGTATAACGCAAGCGTACGTATCGTTCAAGTAGTATAAAAAGTATCGATCCCACGAGGACTTAAAATCTATTCTATTAATTTTTATGAGGTTAAATGATTACTAATATCTATCAGGTTGTTTGATTGATTTGAAAAGACGACGATTCTAAATTTAAGGCAAGTAACTAAAATTGGTTGAAAAGATATTTTGAGAAAATTCAATATTAAAACTATCTAGGTTTGTGATTTATTCCAATATTATTTAAAGATGAAGTTGTTATCTTATAATTGGGTAAAATATTGATTTATTAACCTGGAACACTAAATTATGTAAAAGCCTCTTCCGATGGTCAATTACAAATATCCAATTTAACTTAATTAAACCATATGTCTATGTCAATCAAATTAACTGGATTCATTATATTAAGTTCCAATTATGGCTACCCCCGCCCAACAGGTATATTCCTATCCTGTAAGGAAATCTATTAAAGGGTTATCTATCCTCAAAGAAGATCGTGGGTTATTGAGTCTGAGGTTTTAAACTTAAAATCCCTATGTCTAGTTCATTTTAAGTTTACCTTATCAATTTTATTAGTGGCCATTAATAAAAAGCATTAAGATTAAGACTCAATAAATAAATCTTTATATTACCCAAATTATAATTTAACCCTTTAAACCGGTGATATTAGATTTCATCACAACCCTAGATTACTAACTTAGTTATGACACATAACTAGGGCTTGTAAAAACTTAAAAGACATAAAATGAAAATGCTGAAAAGTAATTGCGAAAAGTAAAATGCTGAAAAGAAAATTACAAATGAAAAAAAATGCTAAGGCAAAAGGAATTACTTTTACTACTACTAATTTAGATATCCCATAAAATATATATAAACTTTGTGATAATATTTTACCAACCGACCAATCTGGCGGTATCCTGATTAAGTCAAATTAAGTCCAACCAGCCATATAGGTGGTAATATTTGTCCATAATCCAGCCATAAAGGCGGTACCAAAATAAATTTACCAACCGACCAATATAGCGGTTTCCTTGATTAATCAGGTTCAAACCAACAGAAAATAAATTTACCAACCGACCAATATAGCGGTATTCCTTGATTAGTCAGGTTTAAACCAGATTAAAATTAAATTACCAACCGACCAATATAGCGGTATTCCTTTATTAATCAGAATTTTAAATAGTAAATATATTATTTTTAAGGGAGATTAATCTAAATAGCAATAGTAAAATAATTACCTTTCACCCTAGCATAGTGAAGTTACCTCCGCATAGTGAATAGTAAAAACTGTAAAATAAGAAAGTAAATTATTATTACTACAAAAAGTAATTAATTATTACAAAAGTAAAAACTAAAAAATAAAAATGAAAATTCTAGAGAGAGAAACTCCCTAATTACATAGAAGGAGTGAGAGAAAGGTGTCATAAAAACTGAAAATTCGGCCTCTATTTATAGTAAAATAAATTCACTGTTTGGTCACTGTGCGCGCGTCGCGACGCTAAGGCGTTGCGCGTCGCGACGCTCATTTGTCGACGTGGCACAATGAGACGGCGACACGTAGCAAGGCGGCTGACTGTACAACTGACACGTGTCAAGGCGGCTAATTCTCAATTATTGTGATGACGTCATGCTGACGCGGAGGCGACGTGGCGCTGACGTGGCGCTGACGTGGCGTGGCGGCTGACTGTACAACTGTCGGCACAATGGGATGGCGACACGTGGCGACACGTGTCAAATTCTGATTGGCTGAGGCTGACGTGGCATGTTGACTCGGTTGACTCGGTTGACTTGCTGACGTGTCTGATGACGTGGCATGACACGTGGCATGGTTGACTCGTTGACCGATGACATGGCTGATGACGAGGCGACACGTGTCAAGTCTGAGTGTCGGCAGCATATGATGATGACACGTGGCACGGCGCATTTTAGCAGATAGGATGTGATGGTGACACGTGGCACGGCGCATTTTAGCAAAGTCAAACTTTTCAAATTGTTGACCCGTTGACCATGGCGCATTTTAGCAGAACCGGCACACGCTGGGCGTCGCGTCGCGCAGTGCTCCAGCGTCGCGACTCGCAGAAGACCAAAATAACCCTGTTGACGCATTTTTGTCCGGTTTTGCCCCAAATTGCCTCCAGTGCTGTCCAAACTTTATTTATCTGCAAAATAACAATAAAACACATCAAAACGTTCATAAAACTCTAGAAACTATACAAAATATTAAGTTAAATGAGTGGGAAATAGTGATATAAATACCACTCATCATGGGCCCATATCTAGCTAGGCTAGAGGTGGATATGAATGTTTCGTGACCTTTACGGATGTGGCATCACGTTATGGCTATGTGTTTCTTTTGAAACACGAATCGTAAATTTTTGATTAAATCAAAGAGTTTCGACATGAAGTAGACAAACAGATCGGCTAAAGTATTATATCATCACAGTTAGACTATGATGAAAATACTTAAGCAATAAGTTTCTCAAATACTTGAAAGAGTATAGAATTCTTTCAATGAGGACTCCTCCCGGAACACGTCAATTTGACGGTGTGTCCGAACGGAGAGACCGAATTTTGTTGGACATGATAAGGTTAATCATGAGTCGCTCTGAGGTACCATTTCCTTCAACGCATACGCATAAACAGTGCAAAACTTATTTAGAATAAGGTTCCAAAAATCTGTTTGACAGACTTCATATTAGATATAAACAGAAAAGAAACTGGATCTTCTCATTCCTGAATATTTGGGTATGCTAGGCATATGTTTGGATGATACCAAACTACAACCCAAATCGGATAAGTGCCTAAGTTGTGGGTTATCCTAGGGAAACCAAAAGTATAGTACTTACACAACTCACAAGAGAACAATGAAATTGTTGCTCACCATGCGGTTTTCCTTAGAGGAATACCTATATGCAGTGGTAAGTGAAAGAAAAGTAAAACTTGATGAAAATCGGAGTAATACTATTCTAGGTACCGATTCCTTAATGGAACACAAATAGTTCATCAAGGATGAAACTAAACCAGTAATCTTCGAATACACAAGAACCACGTAAGTCGGAGAGAGTCAGAAAACAACCTGGGAGGTATGGGTTTCTTATCTCACCTCATAAAGATGTCAATCTTATTGAGAAATACGGACTGACTACGTATGAGGAAGTGATACAAGGTATCGACTACCTATTATGGCAAAGTGCCATGATATCTGAAATGGATTCCATGTATATCAACCAAGTTTGGATACTAGTTGATTACCACAAGGCATTGTGCCTATTGGTACTATATAAGTCTTCAAGGAAGACATACATGGAAGGCAACACACCAACGTACTAAGCTAGGCTTGTAGCGAAAAGGTATCGTTATCAACATTGTGTCGATTACGACGAAACCTTTTACCTGTTGCCACGGTAAATCCATTTGGTTAATGCTTGCTGATGCTGCATGTTTCATTTATGAAACGTAACAGCTGAATGCCAAAATCGTTTTCCTTAACGGAATCCCTTTGGAGGATGTTTACAACATCCTGACGGTTTTTTCGAACCAAAACTAGCAAATAAGGTTTGCAAGTTATTCGATCCATGTATGGATTGAAGTAAGCATTGAGTTCTTGGAATTGTCGTTTTGATGTAATCATAATAGTATATGATTTAATTCAAAACAAAAATGATTCTTGTGTATATAAGGAGGTTAGTGGGAGCGCACTGACAATGAATTTCCTAAACAATGATGACATGTCATTTCTTGGAAATGATATTCCCATAATACAATCGGTGAAAGCTTGGCTTTCATGAAAAATTCTCCGTACAATTCTTGGGAGAAACAACTTTTATTCTAGAAATAAAGATCTACTGGGATAGATTCAAAGTTGTTGATACTCTCCGAGAACTCGTACATTGAAAAATGTACGCGACCTGGTGTCTCATATGCTTTGAGCATATGGAGTCACAATCGGGCCAATCCAAGTGATAGTCATTGGATTGATGTTAAGAACATCCTTAAGTATCTTAGATGATCTAAGGATGCTGTCTTATACTATGGAGATGGAGAACTTGAAGTGACTGGGTTCACTGCTGTAAGTTTCCTAACCGATAATAACGACTATAAGTCGTAACAAAGGTACTATAAAATTTGAATAACGGAATAGTGAGCTGGAAATCTTCAAAGCAAGATACTGTTACCGAATAAACAACAAAAGTGGATTATTGTTGCAGCTGAGACAGCAATAGAAGCCATTTGGGTCGATAATAATCTAATTAGATTAGATATAGTTTTGTTAGCAGCTGAGCTAGACTTTAGCGCAGGCTAATGAATTAATGGTCTCATCAACGATCCAGATATATACTTCGATTATTCATCCGATCCGTTCGGATCATACATCGTGGCGATGTGATGATCGTATAAATCGCATCAGATGATAATCATGCAAATCCCCTGACGAAAGCCTTTTCCTCAGCATAAATTTGAACAAACCGTACATAGTTCGGGTGTAGGTCACTTGAGTGACTGGCTATAGGCCAAGTGGGAGATTGTTGGACAGTTATGACCCATAGCGTCACTATTTGTACAGATCATGGTGTTGTTGTACAAATTAACTATGTGACAAAGGAAATTACTCTTTTATCATTTGTGATTAGATCACCAAGATATATAAATGATGAAAGGTCCATATGATTAGTTCCTGGATTGAGATGATATGAGACAGTATCAATCCATGAAGGTTTAATCATTAAATATTCCTAGTCAGAGTATTATCGAGATTGGATATCGATAATGCGGAAAAGACTAGTATTACACTTGTGCGCCTTGTGATGGCATAACGGCATAGTTCTCATATATTTGGGTATAGGATACTCATGCAAGTGTAATAGGAGGTTGTGTTTTACCGATGGTACGGAAAACAGCTTCGCTCTGGATGACCCCTCGGAATTCCATTGGTAGTATAACTATGTGTCTATGGAAGTCCGAATCAGGGTAGGTGTATTTGGTCTTAACCTGAGACTTGCATCGCTAGTACTTGCGACAATCAATATACTTTGGTTTTGGTCGTCCAGGGCTTTAACTGTTCTGCGTACGCCTCTTCTGTGGTATATTGAGAATCGTAGTGTATTGGGTGTGATGTCGAGATGGAAGTATCACTCCAGTCATAGTGGAGATGATGATCACGTAGGATACGGAACTGGTTCTCTTATATGCTGCAGCTATCGGGATATTATGACTAGGTCATGTTTATCCAATTATAGAGACTAGTTACCAGAGATCCGATATGTGCTTCTTACGGGGTAGACACATTTCCATCCTCAGGCCTTGCACGTGACATCTGATATTGGATCGAAATACGCAATACTACGTATACTACGTATACTACGCCTGATACAGATCATATATTCCTGTAAGGATATTTCTGGAGAATTGGGTAGGCATGATGCTTTGCTAGAAGCCAACCATGTCTTGTAAAATGGTAAAAACGTAGTACTAGGTACTTACGTGTTCGGATAGTTCGACGACCGGATTTACTGCCAACATATCCGGGGATCTCATGGATCACTTCCCAAAGATTCACCGATGACGTATGACTCGCACTTTATTAATCTGGGATTAGTTAGATGAGAGAGAAAATTAATCTGGGATTAATTACGGAGATATTTTATCTGGGATAAAATATCATTTAAAGAGAGAAAATGATTAATTTGGAATTAATCGATAAAATAATATATTCGATATATTATACGAAATTGGATTTCGACGCGGAATTGAAATTAGATTTTAATTCGGGCGAACGAGTTAATTTAGAATTAATTCGTTAGCGACGTGAATAGTAATTTTACTAGGCATAATTATTTAATTACGTCGCAACGAAAAATTCGTTAATTTGGAATTAGCGAACCCGAGCCCGGGAGTGTTTGCAGGCACACTCGTATTGCGAATTTAAGTGCGGCCCACAAGTCACATCAAGCGTCAAAATTACTATTTTAACGCACTATAAGAATTATGGCTTTTAGCGTCCAAATATTTAGCGTCGAAACAGTATTCGACGCTAAAAGTGAGTATGTGTTTTGTAATGTTTGTTATGGTTATGCGTGTGCATGAGAAGTTGTGTGTATTGGTTGTTAAATGTGCTTCGTGGTTGGTTGTATGATGATTGTGTGTGTGACTGTGTGTATGTACGTGTATGATGGAACTCGTAGATTATATGGATAATGAATGCATATGTGAAATGACTAATGAATGAATGAATTTGAAAACGAAAGTGAGCATTCGATGTTATAAGCACTTGTTAAGTTGTATTGACTTGTATGGATATGTATGTATATGTATAAGAACTTTGGAATTTGATGACGCTAATGCGACGGGTTTTTACAGATGGCACCGGACAATCGCAAACGGGCTACCGCGACTCCATCTACATCAGCAAGGGCAACTGGCCCTGGTGATTTCTCTGCTAGCACAGGTGAGTCCAGTACAGTGAAGGGTCGAGGAC
Source organism: Zanthoxylum bungeanum (assembly GCA_019454045.1). Taxonomy (NCBI): domain Eukaryota; kingdom Viridiplantae; phylum Streptophyta; class Magnoliopsida; order Sapindales; family Rutaceae; genus Zanthoxylum; species Zanthoxylum bungeanum. The sequence goes on along the minus strand of SKCR01033513.1, from coordinate 48,013 downwards.
GCACCCGTGGCCTAGGGTTGGCTAAGTACGTTAAGGCTCACGGCCGTATCCGGATAGAGATATCAGATGATGGACACACTCAAGTCGGACAACATAATTCAGCGTTTAATACAGCCATATGAGCTACAGCTCGATATGAAGCTCCCCAAAACTACGTATCTTGGAGAAAGATACCGTGGGAGACGAAAATGAACCAGCTATTCCCTTCGCTACTTGTAAGTTTTCGATATTGTTTGTTATTTAATATTTTTATTTTATACTATTTTTACTCGAATTTTCATGTAGGAATGGTTCGACTTCGATCTGACCCAAGTGAATGTCCAACAATATATTGACTACCACATGGGGGAAAAGTTATAAAGATTATAGAACAAAAGTCCTGAAACCAATATTCGACGAACATGGACCTTCAATGCTCCACAACACAAGCCTGATTTTATAGAGGAACAAGATTGGACATTCTTATGTGAGCTTTGGTCTAGCAAAAAACACGAGGTAAATTTTGAAATAAACGGAAATTTATAATTGTCTTTGTTTTCGGTACTTACAGTGTTGGTAAATACAGGATAAATGTCACGCAAATGCGGAAAATCGAAGTCACTTGCGTTTTAACCACCGTGGAGGTTCGAAGCCATTTATCCAACATCGTGCCGAACATTCTGAGGTAAATATATCCTAACGTAAAATTTAACAGTTAATTTTTTTTACTAATTTGGAATAATATTGAATTTATTTTATGTTTATAACAGAGTAGCACAGGTGAGGTGCAATCATTTCCAGATTTTTTCCGTGTGACGCATTACAATGAGAGGAACAGATGGATAAATGAAGAAGCCGAACGCTGCTATGTAAGTTTCAGTTTTTAAAATAAAATAATTAATATTATATATGTTAATTTTTTTTCTCAAATTCTAATATTAACTTATTTTTTGAAACAGAACGAAATGATGGAACTCCAATATCAAACTCATGAGACAGGGTCCGACCCCATACCAGATGAGCAGCTGTCGCAATTGGTTGTCAAGAATCAGACAGCTTACAACGTTGGTCTTGGCACTCGTAAGAAGCCAACGTCATCTGCACGTAATAGTGGTAATTCGGACAATGTCTCTCTTCGAGATGAGTTAGTCACCACCAAAGATGAGCTGCAGCAGACTAAGGAGAAGCTACAACAGGTCACGGTGGACCACGAGAAGAAGATGATGGACCACGAGAAGAAGATGGAGCAGTTGGAACAGCAACTGCTGGCTTTCCGTCAGATGTTCGAGGCCTCAATGAGTCATGGTGTCCCCCCATCACAGTAGCAATTAATTTTATATTTGGTTTTGTATAAACATTTTGAACAAATAGATTTAATATAATATTTCTTTTTTCTAAAACAAATTTCAATATAATATTTCGTCATTTTGTTATTAATTACATTTTTTTTCAACTAAATTAAATATTTTAGACCAAAAAATAAGTAAATTACTAATATTTAAAAAAATAAATTTTTTACTTTTAGCGTCGAATATTTCGACGCTAATAGTATAAAAAATGGCTGTTGTAAGCGTACATATAATACTTTTTTAATATACGTTAGCGTCGAATGTTTCGACGCTAAAATTCAAACTTTTAGCATCGAATATTTCGACGGTAATAGTAAAAAAAATGGTCGCTGTAAGCTTACATATATTACTTTTTTAATATAATTTAGCGTCGACAATTTGCGACGCTAAAAGTTTGAATTTTTACGTCGAATTATTTCGTCGCGAAATATAAAATATAACGTCGGACAATTTACTTTAGCGTCAAAAAAAATTGGACGCAGAATACTGTTTTTTAGCGTCGCATTTAATTATTTCGACGCTAAAAGTGATTTTCGTCGACATTTTATCGTCCATTTTTTGCGTCTAATTTTTTCGACGCTAAATATCTTTTGCGTCGAAACCGTAACTTATGGCGTCGAAATAATTCGACGCTAAATGGTCTAATTCTTGTAGTGACGCTTGAGGCGAGTTCAAAATTTGGCCTGAATCATTTTAAGCCATCCATGTTCCTTTCTAGCATGCTTGAGGCCGCCTTATAGGTCTCGTATCAGTTTGAAGGAATATCTTATATCGAGATATAAGCCCGGTAAGCCTTATAGATAAGATATGTTGATACATTAATCAGCTTAGTTAAATTCTGATACTCATTCTTACAACTTACATGCTAATTAAGTTCCCGATCATAGATTTTCCATAGGAACATCAATCTCCTTCGACAAGGGATCCAGTGCCAGCCAGATTCCAAAACAAAGAGTGAACACTCTTCTTATAAACTAATTTTTATTTTGTTTCAGACTTATATTTTACGCTTTAGGGCGTTAGAAGATTTTCTTTACAGTTAATTTCATATAAAGTTATGTTTGGGAAAGTAAATATTTTTCAGAAAACATTGTGTACAGTTTTGAGACTCAAAGTATGATTTTTATATTTTTCGGGGCATGGGGGAAAAACCCACCCCAGTATGCAACTTGATACAGTTTGGAATTTACGGACAGAGACATGTGCATATGTATAGGACTGAGGGGTCGGTGATACGTAACGCCCTCAGATCCTAGAGCAGTGCTAGGGGGACGGCGATACGTAACGCCCCTAAACCCTAGTTTCAGAGCTTGGGTGGTAGCATAGATCTTCACCCCCAGTTCTAGTTTGTGGCTTGGGGGACGGCGATATGTAACGCCCCAAGACCACCAGTTTCAGAGACAATAGTGGCATGCTTTGAGGGACGACGATACGTAACGCCCCAAAGTCATGGATTTGCACTGCTGGCTATAGCTAGGCATATGAGGGGACAGTGATACATAACGCCCTCATACGTCAAGGTTTTCAGATACAGAGCAGTTCACAGTTATCATATTTTCAGAACACGATTTCCAGAAATCAGATTTTAGAAATAGTTTTCAGAAACCAGAGTTTCAAAAGCAGTTTTCAGAAAGAAAAGTTTTATTAAAGAAATTTTAAACAAAATTTTTAGAAAAGGGATTTCATATGAAGTGATTTCTGAAACTTCAGTTTTAAAACCTAACGTTTTGAGTTGAGTATTTCAGCTTTATAGTCCACTCACTTAGATCGTTCAACGATCTAACCCCCCCCCCCCCCCCTCTTCACTCCTAGTTTTCTGTGGTTGCAGGTTTTCTTGGAGGACGAGCTCGGGAAGACGGATACTGATGCAATCACTAGGGTTGAAGTCCACCAAGTACAAGTCAGATTGAGTGTGAGTCAGTCAAACCCAACTAAAAGATTTTTATTAGTCTTTGTCTTTGAGGCGGTCATTGTAAAAGTGTGTTATTGAGTTATCAGTTTCAGATGTAGAGTTTGTATGTAATGATTTTAAGTTTGGGCTACGGTCCCACACATAATAAAGTAATTAAAGAAAAGAATAGTTGTGTCTATTTATGGTTAGAATGTTAGAGGCTATGGGGTTAATACGGTCTATCCCCTGCCGGTAAAATCTCCCAGATCGGGGATGTTACATTATTATTGGTTACATGTGGCATGATTTTATTAAGCTTAAAGTTTACAAATTGGATTTGTTAACTTAAAGGTTATTATTATTAATTAATTAGATTAATTGACTAAATGACCAAAATACCATTTTTTACATCCCAAAGTCAGTTTGGCCTTGATATTTTAAGTTGAAAAAATTATTTTCTCCATTCATTAGAAGCCTTGGTCGAAACCTCCTCAGTGGCAAAGCTCCCAAAATATTTCTTGAAGAAACTTGAGAGAAAATGATGAAATCAAGAAGAAAACTTAAGGAAATTAGGAGGTTTTGAGGTAATATTTAATATTCTTAAGCTTAGAAAGTTTGTTTCTTATTCTTGAGCATCTAGAATAGTTCTAGGGTTTCTTCTTTTCTTATATTTTGGGACTTTTTGATTTGGAGGATGGATTTGGAGGTTTAATGCATATATGAAGTTGGATTGAATGATATTAGTGTAATATTAGTTCAATTTTATCATTTGATGACTTGTTACCATTCTAGAGTGTTATGAACACTCTTGTAACTCCTAGAATTGTTCTTGAGTTCTTCATAGGTGGTGGCTTTGGTTGGTGTTAGTATTAATATGATTAATATTGAGAAAATTGTATTTATAGCATGGAAAATGATATTTTTGGTTAACAAAACAGATCTGGAAATTCTGTATTTTTGGTGATGAAAAGTATGTTGTATAAATGTATTGGATGTGTTTTGGGCATTGGAACAATTTCCGGAAATTGTTTCGGAGTTGAAATATGCGAAAACGGTAAAAAAAAACAGCTTTACCGGGTGAGTTTTGGGCTTATCGGGTGTTGCTGTCCAAACAGTGAATTGGTCACTGTTTGGGCAGCCCATGAACTGCCCAAGTACTATTGGGACTGACTTGGGCAACCTCCATGTGTATTGGTAGGTCGGTTCGGACAAAAACGCATTTTATGTCATTTTACGGAAAAATATTTGTAAAAGTTTCACGATGTTTCTAACATATTTATGTCATTATTTGATATCGAATAAATATGTTTATGTGAAATATGAATGAATTATTCATATTGGATATTGAATAATTTATTTGGTAACTTTAAAAGTTTTTAAAGTTACGATTTCGCCCGAACCGCGAGCTTCCGTTGCGCCCGCGCTAAAACCCCAACAAGTTGCACCACCAAACTTATCTGGTTTCTCTCTATGAGCGATCAATATTGTGATATTTCCACTGGTCATATGTAACTGTAAAATAAAACAATTACTAATAAGTTTACAAAAGACAAATCACATCAAGATAAACTATATGATCTCATTTAAGTATTACACTAAGAAAACACATGTTATTATTTTGGATAGTAATAAAAAAATTACACCAAATAATACAAGTTCTCGAATTTGTGACTAAAATTTCTTATGATAGTTGAATATAGGAAAATTCCCAGAGGACGAGGGGGGTTCGGTATAACCACTTAAATTTCTGCCCACTTAGGCTCTTATTGTCTTGTTGACATAATTTCCTTAAACACTTTCTCAATAGAATATCTTAAAAGTTCAATCTTAGTGTTACACTTTTAATCCTCAAGTTTAAGTATAACAATTGTATAAGGTATAATATGCAATCAAAATATAAATAATATAATGTTATTTTCCCAAGATACTAACATCAACTTTATCACATATAAATTATTGTGTTAATATGTGATAATTGAAAATGCATTAATTAACTTAATATGTGAATGTATTAATTAACTTATATCTATAATAACCAAGTTTATAATTGTGATAAGAAATTATTCATTATATGATTTTCTTAAGTTAATTAGATAATTATAGAATAAATCATAAAATAATGAGTTACACATGCAAAGTCATAATTCATATGGGTTTGATGTTATTGTACTTAATTTTTCCCGCTCACGATATATATTCAAATCAATAATAATATATAGTAACAATTGAAAACATTGAAGAATTAAACAATGCAACTCCATAATATGATTTTTAATCAATCAGTGCATGTATACATATGAAAGAAAAAGCATCACGTGATCGTACGCAATAAAGTAAGTGTGTATTTTTTTTTAAATTTATTTTCACAAAGTCTAATGGACACAACTTGTCCATAGAGACAGAAAGAAGAAAAAAAAAAAATGAATTACACTAAACCAAAATTGCTTTCGATTTATTAAAGTCACATCATCATTTTTTTTTTAGTTAAACTGATTTCGAAAATTCAAACTCACTCCCTCTCAAATATGGAAGAATCTTAGATTTTCTGATATGACTTTCTATAAGAGAATTAATTGAGTAAATTGAATGACTAAAATGAGAACCATATGTCTTTATTTATAAACATGGAGGGTTGTCTTCTAAAGGTACATTATGTCAATGTGTACTTTTAAGAGTCATGATGCTTCCTTTCATATTTAGGAAATTTACTATAATATTGAATTGAAAGTGATATATTAAATCACATATAAATTTGACTTATTCAATTTGAATTTATAAATATTTCAAATACATAATTAAGTCAAATCACACACATAAAATGGCTCATCTTTCTTTGCCAATGTGATTTCTTTTGTTGTTCATTAAGTATTATTAACTAGAGATGACAACGAACCAATTATGATATAAGGATGTCAATTCTCATACCCATTTTGTATCTATCAACATGTATGGAAATTCTCTCTATATGCCCTTAATGTATCGAGCCTCGTGCAGATTCTCATTCACACAATGATTTTATTTTTCTTTAAATGAAGATGCTAATATCTGACCAATACGACTAACAGATATAGAAAAGTATGTCTTAATTTGCCCCTACCCTAATATACCAAATCCTGCGGGCTCCCGGGCTCCCATCTCCAGGAATATTCTTACCATTCCTACAATTAACTGATTACTATTCAATACTTTTCACGTATATTGTACATTGATATTATTCTTGCACACTATTTTCGAGATAACGTCTTGTCGTTGATTATTTTTTGTTGTTGCTGCTATTTGTTGTTGGTTGTTTTTGTTTTTTTCCCCTTAATTGCCATCGTAGTTATGGCTAGTTTAGGATTTAAAAAAAAAAAAAAAAAGAAAAAAAAAAAAAAAAAAACCTATTTTGACTTATATTTTTAAGTTTAACAATCCTATGCAAATATTTGGCTAGACCTCTCTTTAGGCATAAGCCAAAAATACTTTGGTTGTTCTATAATTGAACTTATTCCATGCTAAATATTATTCTTACAATACTATATTTAAAATAATAAGATGATGAATATTGCAAGTATTTATAGTGGTACATAACACTAATCTTGATAACTTCTTGAAAAAATTTGTAATGTGACCTTCACTTTAAATTTGCATTTGTTCATAGATTTCACTTTAAATTTGCATTTGTTCCAAGATTTTGTAATGTGAATTTACTTTAAATTTACATTTGTTAAAAAGTGTTTTGAATTGAAAGTCTTATAAGTTAAAGGATAAGGTCGTATGTCACGTCACAAGACTTCCAGTCATGTCTCAAATTTTCATTTAGCCACGTGAAGTTATCAAGATTTCTTTTCTTTTGTTTTATTTCTTATTCGAAGTTTCATTTTTAATTAAAAAAACAAAATCTTTCATTTTGAAATGCAGATAATATTAATATTCATTAATTGAATTTGAATCTTTCGGATATTCATGGAAAGTGGGTTTCGCTTCAAATATTTCATCACTTGAATTATTCGGAAACAATATTATATTTTAGTATTTCTTATTTAATTTGAATTCGAAATGGATTCTCAAAAAGAAATGGGAATTTAGTAAAATTAGTCAAAAAAATTTGTCATTTGTCAAAATAAGCCATAACGTTCGGGTTTTATCAAAATGATCATTTTGTCCGAAATAACTTCGAAGAATCCAAATTCTCCGAAGTATATACCGAAATTCTTTTTTTTTTTTTTTACTTTTTAAAAACTTCGGATCTCCGAAGGACTCTTCGGATATCCGAAGTCATAATTTTGAATATCTGAAATTCGTTTGGTGGTTAGTTTTTTTATATATATTTCCTATATATATTAATAAAATAAATTTTATTTATTTATAATTTATTTTTTGAACTAATTTTGCTAAATCTTTTTTTTTTCTTTTGGGACTTTATGTAATAAAATAAAATAATATATATATATATATACATCAAATAGTTAACTAACATCAAAATGAAAATAATATACAAAAAATTAAATATCATCAAAATCAATATCAACTAATACATCATCAGGCCTAGTATCTGTATGAGTTGGCATCCTTCTCAAAAGCTCTAACGCCTCCTTTACTGACCGCTCAATTCTTTTATGTCGCTCATCGATCCTCGTCTGAACCTCCTTTATCGCAATTACGCGATCACGTAACAAAGTGACTAATAAATCACCTGGGTGATGAGAAGTGTGAGATGGGTCAGCGCCAGATGGGTTAGCGCCATCGGAGCCTATTGGAGGATGACCAGTGCCATCGGAGCCTATTGGAGGATCACTTGCAACAAGATCAACTTGTGACAGAGGATCATTAGCAACATTACCATTTTGACAAAACACAAACGTTGTGGTTCATTTTAGCAAATGATAAAATTATTATTATTATTATTATTTGTGGCTAGTTTTGCTAAATTCAGAAAAGAAATTAATAAAAAAAAATATGTGAAAGGTATCAAATGTTTTGCAATAATTATGTTTGAGTAATAGTCAAAATGAGATAATATAACGAGGGCACTACATTGATTTTCTCTAATAGTTCATTTTATAATTCTTGATGAACTTAAGAAAAGATTGTTGTGGGTGTTGGACAATTATGACCCATAGCGTCACTATTTGTAAAAGACATTGTGTTTTTGTACAAATTAATTATGTAGCAATGGAAATTACCTTTTATCATTTCGTAATTAGATTACTTAAATGTGTGAATGATGGAAGTCCTTATGATTAGTTCCGGATTGAGATGATATGAGACAGTATCAATCCACGACGATTTAATCATTAAATATCCATAGTCGTAGTATTATCGAGACTGGACATTGATAATGCGGAATAGACTAGTATCGCACTTGTGCGTGTTATGGAAGCGTAACAACATAGTTCTCATATATTTAAGTATTGGATACTTATGCAAGTGTGGTAGGAGGTTGTGTTTTACCGATGGTACGGAAAACAGCTTCGCTCTGGATAGACCCTTCGGAATCTCATTGGTAGTATGACTATGTGTCTATGAGAGTCCATATCAGGGTAGGTGTATTTGGTCTTAACCTGAGACTTGCATCGCTAGTACTTGCGACAATCAATACGGTTTGGTTTTGGTCGTCCAGGACTTTAACAGGTTCTATGTACGCCTCTTCTAGGTTTATTGAGAATCGTAGTGTATTGGGTGTGATTTCAAGACGAAAGTATCACTTCAGTCATATGGAGATGATGGTCACGCAGGGATACTGAACTGGTTCTCTAAAAGGTTGCAACCGTCGGGATAATATGACTAGGTCATGATTATCCGATAATAAATAGACTAGTTGCTAGGGATCCGATATATGCTTCGTACGGGGCAGACACTATTCCAGCCCCAGGCCTTGCATGTGACATCCGATACTGGATCACAAGATACGCAATACTACGTATACTACGCCTAACATAGATTATATATTCCATTAAGAATATTTCTGGAGAATTGGGTAGGCATGGCGCTTTGCTAGAAGCCAACATTGTCTCGTAAATCGGTAAGAACGTAGTACGAGGTACGTACGTGTTCGGATAGTCCGATGACCGGATTTACTGCCAACATATCCAGGGATCTCTTGGGTCGCTTCCCGAAGATTCACCGATGACGTATGATTCGAACTTTATTAATCTGGGATTAATAGCGGAGAGACTTTATCTGGGATAAAGTACTATTTGAAGAGAGAGAACGATTAATTTGGAATTAATCGATAAAATAATATATTCGATATCTTATACTAAATTGGATTTCAACGCGAAATTAAAATTAGATTTTAATTCGGGCTAACGAATTGATTTAGAATTAATTCGCAAGCGACGTGAATAGTAATTTTGCTAGGCATGATTATTTAATTAAATTTGATTTAATTACGACGCAATAGAAAACTCGTTAATTTGGAATTAACGAAACCGAGCCCGGAATTTGTTTGCGACGCCACTCCGATTTTGAATCAAGTGTGGCCGCAAGTCACATCGCGAGTCGCATCACTCATCACTTTAGTGATAGATGTCAAGTCACCTTTTTGGTGAGTGACATGCAGTCACCATTCATGATGTTGGTTGGTGTGGGCATTTAATGCCATTTTGGAGCCAAAATTGGCTTTGACTTTTGGAAAGGATATATCAGTTTTTGGTAATTGTTTTTAGAAAACAAAAGTTGAAAAACACAAAACTCTCTCCCTCCTCTTCATGCTTTGCCGTGAGCTCTCCAAGGAGAAAAGAAATTGTTTTCTTTCTTCCATCTTGCTAGCACATTAGAGGATCTATACAAGGTGATAGGGAAACCGAACTAAGAGCTTGGAATCCTTTAAAGCTTGGAGCTTGTTCAACATCATCAACAAAAGGGGCTTGGCCGAAACTACTCAAAGGGAGAAAAATTTTTTGTTGATCTTCACATCTAAAAGCCGTTCATTGTAAGTGTGATTCCGCCACTCTTCTTTGCGTATTCATTCTATTTCTATGCTTAATATGATCTTGAGATTAACCTAGAAACCCTACAATGGTATCAATGAGCCATTTTGAGCATGAAATAAACTTAGGGTAAAATTTGGGTAAATTGTTTTTGAGCATGTTTTGACTAAATTACTTGTTTGAGCATGCTTGTGAATGAATGACTTGGAATTTTTTGTGATCAATTTTGTGAAAAATGGATTGGATCAATTTTTCCCCAAAAATGAGGCTTGGCCGAATGCATGTTACCCTATAAAGTCATGGTATTTTTTGTTCCTTTGATCATTGGATGACTTGAAACAATTGGGAAATATTGATTTATAATTCAATCGGATTGAAAACGGAATCGAACATATAAACCCACCAATGCCGTGAGCTTTGAGCATGTAATGAGATGATTTTTTGAATCAATTATGTTGGACATGTGTTGAGGATGAAAAGCATGATTAATGGATTACATTAGTATTTTGGAAATGTTAATTTAAAAGATTAATCATGGCTAAACACTTTGGTTTATTAAATTATGATTTTTGGAAAATTGGAATTTAATAAATTGGGCTTGATTTTGAATTAGGCTTGTAATTGTTGTATTTGGGCCTTATGGACTTGGTTGGGCCAAGTAGGTTTGGGCCAAATGGATTGGATCCATATTGAGCCTAAATCATTCCATTAAGTCCAAATATAACAAATGGGCTTTAAATGTTTAATTGGGCCTAATGGGCCAAAATTGGTTTCTTGATAAATAAGGGTGATTCCTTACTTGGGCCTTGGTTTTTGGGTTTGACCTGTATTGACCAAAGCCCATGCCTTATGAAATCAATTGAAAGCCCATTGGACTTTTAATTAAACAACATTGGATGTTAATTAGGCTTTGAGACCCATTAAGATTAGATTTGGAATCTAAGTCTTTAAAGCGCATTAAAAAGTGTAGATATTTAATTTGGAATTAAATAAATGAATTAGTATTGAATACGAATTAAATTAGATTTAAAGAGTAGTTCGATATAATTCAAGAATTCATACTTCGAGTACTTATTCTCAAATGAGTTGGACTCGCGCAAAATCAAATCATTGTTTGAACATTGGATGTGTTGGACAATTATGGCCCATAGCATCACTATTTGTACATATCATGGGGTTATTGTACAAATTAACTATGTGACAAAGGAAATTGCTCTTTTATCATTTGTAATTAGATTACCAAGATGTATAAATGATAGAAGGTCTATATAATTAGTTCCGGATTGAGATGATATGAGACAGTATCAATCCATAAAGGTTTAATCATTAAATATCCATAGTCAGAGTATTATCGAGATTGGACATCGATAATGCGTAAAAGACTAGTATTACACGTGTGCGCATTGTGGGAGCATAACGACATAGTTCTCATATATTTGGGTATAGGATACTCATGCAAGTGTAATAGGAGATTGTGTTTACCGATGATACGGGAACAGCTTCTGTGTACGCCTCTTCTGGGTATAACGACATAGTTCTCAAAAATTCGGCGCATTGGTAGTATGACTATGTGTCTATGGAAGTCCGAATCAGGGTAGGTGTATTTGGTCTTAACCTGAGACTTGCACCGCTAATACTTGCGACAATCAATATACTTTGGTTTAGGTCGTCCAGGGCTTTAACAGGTTCTGTGTACGCCTCTTCTGGGTATATTGAGAATCGTAGTGTGTTGGGTGTGATGTCAAGATGGAAGTATCACTCCAGTCATAGTGGAGATGATGATCACGTAGGATACGGAACTGGTGCTCTTTTATGCTGCAGCGATCGGGATATCATGACTAGGTCATGTTTATCCGATTATAGAGACTAGTTACCAGAGATCCGATATGTGTTTCGTACGGGGCAGACACAATTCCAGCCCCAGGCCTAGCACGTGACATTCGATGCTGGATCGCAATACGCAATACTACGTATACTACGCCTGATAAAGATTACATATTCCTTTAAGAATATTTCTGGACAATTGGGTAGGCACGATGCTTTGCTAGAAGCCAACCATGTCTTGTAAATCGGTAAAAACATAGTACTAGGCACGTACTTGTTCGGATAATTCGACGACCGGATTTACTGCCAACATATCTGGGGATCTCATGGGTCGCTTCCCGAAGATTCACCGATGACGTATGACTCGCACATAATTAATCTGGGATTAATTATAAGAGAGAGAAAATTAATCTGGGATTAATTACAGATATATTTTATCTGGGATAAAATATTATTTAAAGAGAGGGAACGATTAATTTGGAATTTATCGATAAAATAATATATTCGATATATTATACGAAATTGGATTTCGACGCGGAATTAAAATTGGATTTTAATTCGGGCGAACGAGTTAATTTAGAATTAATTCGTCAGCGATGTGAATAGTAATTTTGCTAGGCAAAATTATTTAATTGAATTTGATTAATTACGTCGCAAAAAAAATTCATTAATTCGGAATTAGCGAACCCGAGCCCGGGAGTGTTTGCGGGCGCACTCGCATTTCGAATTCAAGTGCGGCCCATAAGTCACATCAAGCGTCAAATCACTTGTCACTTTGAGTGATGTGACAACTTGTCACTTGTGATTGATGGTGGTAGTTGGATAACTTTAATGCTTGTACCTTTTTGACTTTTGGAAATTCAAAAATTTGGTATATGTTTTAATTGATTTTAAAAATCAATTAACCAACGACACAACAACTATTCTCTCATTCTCTCCTTTCTTCACTCTCTCGACCAAGAGCCATCTTCTTCCTCAAAATTCTACAAATGTCGAGACTTGAAGGAGAAGCTTAGGAAATTTTACTTCTTAATCAACTAGTAGTCTTTAAGTCGGAAATCGCTTTCACATCTCATATGACATCTGTACCATCTTCGGTTGTGGAAAAATTTCCAAGGTTCTAGTACACTTATGAGTCATCCGAAGGTGATAGGGAAACCCACCCGTGGGCATGGAATCACACACAAAGCTTGGAGCTTGATGGATCACCATGGCCGAATTTTTGGAGCACAAAATGGAGCAAATGCCGTGAGCCACCTTGGAGGAAAGCTTGAAGTTTTTGTTGTTCCTCGCATCACCGAATCCGATCAATGTAAGTATGATTCCGCCATTCTTCATTGTTGTATTCGCACATGCTTCTTGCTTGAATCGATCCCGAGACTATAGTAGAAACCCAACAGGATTATCACTAATATTCAAAGATTAATTAATTTGATTAGATTGATTGAATAACATGCTTGAATGAATACATGGATGTGATGAATGAATAGCGTATATCGGATGGATATTAGAAGGGAAAGGGCAATTTTAGAAATTGTTGTAAATTTATAATTTATAAATTGGACATGCGTGTCCAGCCTTCTCTCTTTATTGATTCTTTGTATTCTCTTCCCACATAATTCCCCTCAATGTTAATGAGGTTTCTATTATGTATTATGTAATTGGGTAGAAGTAGAATAGTGCTAGCCGGGGAGAGGAAAGAGGAGTGATTTGTTCTAGGAACAAGTTGTTAAATATCCATCCGCATATCGTTATTAATTTACTTTCCGTGCCTTATTATGCTTTTAGAATGCATGCTTAAGGGTGTATGATGAGAACCTAACAAAGATAATAAATTGGTTGCCAATTTACGCGAAAAACCCTCAAAACATATTAAGTGTTTTCCTTCCATTGAGTGATTCTTACTCAAGATCCAAAATTGGCACTGGTTTGTTGGCCAAAGTCAAGACCTTGTCAATTGCGGATGTGTTTGAATCATGAAAGCTTTATTCCATATCGGTGTCTTGTCCAAGTTGTGATTTGTTGGCCAAAGTCAAGATCACTTCTTGTCCATCGACATTGATTACGAAGCTTTCCAACGTCAATGGGTCCCGCTTAACTGGAATCATTAAGCTTGTTGTGCCAAAGCCAAGGCTTAGTTGATTCAGAGGAAAAGGTTAGGAAAATATATTGGATATATTGGCATATATATTGTATATATGTTTCGGACTTGGAGGTCCACCTACCGGATCTAGGAATTGGATGAGATCCAATTGATCTTCGAGATCTACCTAGTTAAATATCATACAGCTTGTTGGCCAAAGTCAAGGTTGTGTGTTATTTAACGGGATCCTAGCCCACTAGGAAACTAGGTTTCCCGAGTACTCCACAGAGGGTTAGAGGCTCGCCGAAAAATAGTGGGAGGCTAGTATTGAATTTGCAATTGTTCAAATACTTAGCTTTACGCGCTTTCAAAATTATTTCGTCAAAATTATTTTATTAGTTGGACTAATATTGTGTTATTTTTCTTGTAACAGTTAGACTGTACCCTTACATTGTTAATTGGATAGTTAGACTATCGCAATTAAAATAACTGGAAAGAACAGTGTCTGGGACATCATCATGGGTGATAATATCTTCAACGGCACTAACTTTTCCGATTGGGACATGAATCTAAGGATAGTCATTGGATCCGAGAGGCTGTTATATACTATAGAGAGACCTCTTGGGCCTAAGCCTAGATCTGATCAATTGCTCGAGCTAGATCTTTGGAAGACACATAGTGATGACAACGCAACTGCTCAATCTATCATGCTTGCTGCTATGACTCAACAATTCCGTCGAAAGAACAAGGGATTGGATCCATATACAATGTTGGCGAAGTTGAATGATCTACACCTATCTAATATTAGATCGCAAAGATATGAGTTACAGAAGAAGCTCTTCCGCACTCGGATGTCGGAGGGTACATCTGTTGAACATCATGTGACACAGATGATTGGCGATATCTAGCAGCTTGGACAAATGGGGATTGTCTTTGAGATAAAGACCTCTATAGATTTGATCTTGCAGTCTCTCCCCGACACTTGGAGTGGGTTCATCATGAACTACAATATGATGAACCAAGAGCAGACTCTTGGAGAGCGGATGTCCACACTGCGAGAGGCAGAAAAGGAACTTCTTAAGGGCAAGAAGCGTGAGACGTACTTCGCTTCTACATCTCGGACTCCAAGGGCTGGGCCCAAGGCGACTTGAGGTATCAAGAAGAAGAAGAAAAAGAAGGGTAAAGGCAAAGCGTCAAAGGCTTCTGGGAAGCCTAAGGACAAGTCTCAGGATGTATGCCTCCAGTGCAGGAAGCGGGGTCACTGGAAGCGTGACTGCCGTGAGTCAAGAAGGCGGCTAAGGAGATAAAGGCGGGCAATGCACGGCCTCAGGTATTTGTTATAGAAATAAACATGACTACTTCTAGTTTTAAACATCGGATTTTTGATTCTGATTGTGGTACTCACATTTGTACTGATGTGCAGGATCTGCGGATTAGCAGGAAACTGGCGTCAGGAGAGATTAACCTGCGTGTTGGAGATGGGACATCTGTCGCTGTTTTGGCTGTTGGCACTTTTGTTTTGGAACTGCCCTCGGGGCATGTACTTGAACTAACAGACTGTTATTATGTACCTAGTTTGACTAGGAATATTATTTCTGTATCTATGTTAACCCAATGTGGGTACACTTTTGTATTTAGAAACACTGGGTGTTTTATGTATAAAAATGATATAGAAATTTGCACTGTTGTTGTAAATAATGGTCTTTATATTTTGAATATAAACAATCTCAAAATGTAACAAACAAAAGGCTTAAAGTAAGTCATAAAGATGAACTTATATGCGGCATTGTCGTCTGGGACACATAAACAAGACTCGCATATCCACACTTTTGAAGAGTGGGTACTTGGACGGATTTGATCCAAATTCATATGACGTCTGCGAATCTTGCTTATTAGGCAAAATGCCTAAATCACCTTTTAGCGTGTAAAGGTGTACGCCCACCGAACTGTTAGCCCTTGTTCATAGTGACGTTTGTGGGCCCATGTCTAGCCAGGCTAAAGGTGGATATGAATACTTCGTAACTTTTACGGATGATGCATCACGTTATGGTTATATGTATCTTATGAGACACAAGTCAGAAACTTTTGAGAAATTCAAAGAGTTTCGACACGAAGTTGAAAACGACCGGTAAACGTATTAAGACATTACGGTCGGACCGTGGTGGCGAATACTTGAGCAATGAGTTTCTTGAATACTTGAAAGAATATGGTATTCTTTCACAGTGGACTCCTCCCGGAACACCGCAATTAAATGGTGTGTCCGAACGGAGAAACCGAACCTTGTTAGACATGGTAAGGTCTATGATGAGTCGCACTGAGCTACCTATTTCCTTCTGGGGATATGCATTGAACAGTGCAATACTTATTTTGAATAAGGTTCTGTCAAAGTCTGTTCAACAGACACCATATGAGATATGGACAGGAAAGAAACCGGGTTTCTCATTCCAGAAGATTTGAGGTTGCTGGGCATACGTCAAACGTTTGGAAGGTACCAAACTTGAACCCAAATTGGATAAATACCTTTTTGTAGGATATCCTAGGGAAACCAAAGGATATTACTTCTATCACCCACGAGGGAACAAAGTTTTTGTTGCTCTACATGCGGTTTTCCTTGAGAATGAATTCCTTAATGCAGTGATAAGTGGGAGGAAAGTAGATCTCGATGAAAATCGGAGTGATACTGTTCCTAGCATAGAATCCTCAACGGAACATGAACAGTTCATCAGGGATGAAGTTGTACCATAATCTTCGAATACACAAGGACCACGTAGGTCGGAGAGAGTCAGAAAACAACCTGAGAGGTATGGGTTTCTGATCTCACCTCATGTAGATATCAATCTCATTGAGGAAGACGAGCCAGCTACGTATGATGAAGCAATACAAGGTATCGACTCCGGTTTATGGCAAGATACCATGAATTCTGAAATGAATTCCATGTATACCAACCAAGTTTGGACACTGGTTGATGCACCAGAAGGCGTAAAGCCTATTGGTTACAAATGGATCTTCAAGAAGAAGACCGACATGGATGGCAACGTATAAACGTACAAAGCTAGGCTTGTAGCGAAGGGGTATCGTCAACGACATGGTGTCGGTTACGATGAAACTTTCTCACCCGTTGCCATGATTAAATCCATTCGGATAATGCTTGCTATTGCTGCATATTTCGATTACGAGATATGGCAGATGGACGTCAAAACCGCTTTCCTTAATGGAAACCTGTTGGAGGATGTTTATATGCAACAGCCTGACGGTTTTGTCGTGCCTAAACATGCAAACAAGGTTTGCAAGTTAAATCGGTCCATTTATGGACTGAAGCAAGCGTCGCGTTCTTGGACCAACGTTTTGATGAGATCATAAAAAATATGATTTCGTTCAAAACGAAGATGATCCTTGTGTATATAAGAAGTTTAGTGGGAGCGCACTGACTTTCATTGTCCTTTATGTTGACGATGTATTGCTTATGGGCAATGACATTCCCATGTTAACATCGGTGAAAGCTTGGCTTTCATTAAAATTCTCCATGAAAGATCTGGGAGAAGCAGCCTTTATTCTGGGAATAAAGATCTACCGAGATAGATCTAGAAAGCTACTTGGACTCTCCCAGAGCACGTACATTGACAAAGTGTGAAGAGATTCAACATGGATCAGTCCAAGAGGGGACTGTTGCCAATGTCACATGGCGTCACTCTATCTAAGGACATGTGTCCTAAAACTCAAGATGAGAGAGACAACATGAGTCGGATACCATTCACCTCGGCAGTCGGATCGATCATGTATGCCATGATATGTACACGACCTGATGTCTCCTATGCTTTGAGCATGTGTAGTCGCTATCAGGCCGATCCAGGTGAAGGTCACTGGATAGTGGTTAAGAATATCCTTAAGTATCTTAGATGAACTAAGGATGCTTTCTTAATCTATGGAGATGGAGAACTTGAGGTAACTGGGTATACCGATGCAAGTTTCCAAACCGATAAAGACGACTGTAAGTCGCAATCTGGGTACGTGTTTTGTTTGAATAACGGAGCAGTGAGCTGGAAATCTTCCAAGCAAGAGACTGTTGCCGATTCAACAACAGAAGTGGAGTATATCGCTGCAGCTGAAGCAGCAAAGGAGGCAGTTTGGATCCGAAAATTCCTAATTGGATTAGGAGTAGTTCCGTTAGCAGCTGAGCCCGTTCCATTGTATTGTGACAATAACGGGGCTATAGCGCAGGCTAAGGAACCACGGTCTCATCAATGATCCAAGCATGTTCTTCGACGTTTCCATATGATTCGTGAGATCATACATCGTGGCGATGTGAAGATCGAGAAGGTCGCATCAGAGGACAACATTGCAGATCCGCTGACGAAAGCCATTCCTCAGTAAAAGTTTGAGCGACATGTATATAGTTCAGGTGTTAGATGCTTGAGTGACTGGCTATAGGCCAAGTGGGAGATTGTTGGTCAATTATGACCCATAACGTCACTATTTGTAAAAGACATTGTGTTTTTGTACAAATTAATTATGTAGCAATGGAAATTGCCTTTTATCATTTCGTAATTAGATTACTTAAATGTGTGAATGATGAAAGTCCTTATGATTAGTTCCGGATTGAGATGATATGAGACAGTATCAATCTACGACGGTTTAATCATTAAATATCCTTAGTCGTAGTATTATCGAGACTGGACATCGATAATGCGGAATAGACTAGTATCGCACTTGTGCGTGTTATGGAAGCGTAACAGCATAGTTCTCATATATTTAAGTATTGGATACTTATGCAAGTGTAGTAGAAGGTTGTGTTTTACCGATGGTACGGAAAACAGCTTCGCTCTGGATAGACCCATCGGAATCCCATTGGTAGTATGACTATGTGTCTATGGGAGTCCGTATCAGGGTAGGTGTATTTGGTCTTAACCTGAGACTTGCATCGCTAGTACTTGCGACAATCAATACGCTTTGGTTTTGGTCGTCCATGACTTTAACAGGTTCTGTGTACGCCTCTTCTGGGTTTATTGAGAATCGTAGTGTATTGGGTGTGATGTCAAGATGAAAGTATCACTTCAGTCATATGGAGATGATGGTCACGCAGGGATACAGAACTGGTTCTCTAAAAGGTTGCAACCGTCGGGATAATATGACTAGGTCATGATTATCCGATAATAAAGAGACTAGTTGCTAGTGATCCGATATATGCTTCGTACGGGGCAGACACTATTCCAGCCTCAGGCCTTGCATGTGACATCCGATACTGGATCACAAGATACGCAATACTATGTATACTAAGCCTGACATATATTAAATATTCCATTAAGAATATTTCTGGAGAATTAGGTAGGCATGGCGCTTTGCTAGAAACCAACATTGTCTCGTAAATCGGTAAAAACGTAGTAGGAGGTACGTACGTGTTCGGATAGTCCGATGACCGGATTTACTGCCAACATATCTATGGATCTCTTGGGTCGCTTCCAAAGTTCACCGATGACGTATGTGTAGGCATTGCATTTTCGCATGTGAAACCCGATGATGAGTCTCAGTTGGAGGCATTACTTTTTTAGCTAAGGATATTGTGGGAAACGGAGGTCGGAAGGGGAAATTCAGAATAAGTACGTCATCAAGTTCATTTCACAAGCTCACTGTCTTCGTTAGTGCTGCGTTCGTTACTACCTTCGAACGTCAGGCAGATTACGGACGTTCGTGCCGCGTTCGAATTGGCGTTCGAATGGAGTCTGTATTTCTGGTTTTGCTGCTAACCTCGCACCCCAGCCCAATTAGCCCCCCAAAGCCATAAAACACATCCCAATTTAAATAAATAGATATTAATTAAGACATTAACTAAATAAGATAATAATTATTAATTAATTAAATAATTAAATAAAACATTTACCAAACATAAAATAAACAATTACCAACTTAAACTAAAATCATGCCTAATTAAAATCAATTATAACCAATCAAAGCTAATTAAATATTTGACTTCCTAATCTAATAAGACATCTACCAATTTAAATTAGTTGACTTCCTAATTCAATAAGATACCCACCAATTTAGATTAGTTGACTTCCTAATTTAAAATATTTTGTCCCCCCTCAATCTTGTATATACCATCCTTAGGACTCCTAATTGGAAACTATATCTCTTCCTTGTGAGACAAGGGCAAACCCTAGCTCTCTTCTATATAAACATGCATTAACCTAGCCACACCATCTCTCCACTCTCTCTAATACACGCCCAAGACAAAAAAAATACTTGACAATACACAAAAAGAGAACAAAGAGCCCTAACCATCTCCTCCATAGCCGAATCCTCCACAAGCAACTATCCTCCATAGCCGAATCCAAAACAAACCAAACTCACCCTTAGCCGAATCCAGAACACCAAAATCATTCAAAGTCGAGACCATCACAAGCAATAACCCTCCTTAGCCGAATCAAAACACTCCCCTCCTTCACCGAGAACACATCCCCCCATACAGCCCTTACAATCACTGAAACACCCCCTAAAACACGCCTAAATAGCCCTTGAATCACCCCAAAACAGCAGCCTAAATCCTCTTAAAACAGTCCCTAAAAACCTTAAAAACAGTGACATAAAACTGCATTCATAATCCTTAAAATAATCACACACAACTGCACTAAGAACCCACACAAACTTGGAACAGTTCATTGAAACGTCAAAACAGGTGGCCTGAGCAGTGAGCAGCAAAACAGAGGCTGAACAGGATCAGAACGGAGTTCGAACCGCCAGCAAAACAGCAAAGCAGTGAGCTATGACGCTAAACCAGTGAACCGGAGAAGTTGAGGAGCTGTACCCTTCCGACGTCCGTGAAACGCAAGCCTGAAAGTTGGCAAAAAGGTTAGACCTGAGGGTACTTTTCACACCCGTGTTTATGTAACTTTCGTTATTTATTTTGACTGTATTTTACTTATTTTTTGAATCTTGTTTGTGTATGATATGTGTTGTGGGTATTGGATGAATGGAAGAGTGTCGTCTCTTGTGGTATATAGGATGGAAACCCAGACGTAAATTTCGTAGCCGAATCCGAATGGACGGTAGTGCGGTCTGTACTTGGGATACAACTCCACGTACCACTGGAGTAAACGGCACCCTCTTTTGTTTTGTGTTGCTTTGGTTTATTTATTTCTCGTCACTTAAATTCTGCATGTTGCTTATTTGTGCATTACTCAATCGAGCGCATGGGCTTAGTAAGTGGAATGAAAGATCCCCTACGGGGAGGGGTTTAAAGCCCTTTACCACGATACTTTGTCGCGCCGGTTGACGTGTGTTCGGTTGGATGTAAGATGTGTTCAATCGGGCATACTTAGTTTGATATGATTGTCTTTATGTTTGTATGTATGATGTGATGCGACGCGCATGGGCTTAGTATGATGGTCTAAAGGTCCTCTCTTTGAGAGATCAAGAGCCCCAAAAGGCCACCTTTATGGCAGTACTTCGCCGCGCCCCTTCATTTTGTTGTTCATGTATTGCGTCCCATTTCATGCATCAGGTTTGTTCCCGTTCGAACGCGTTTACGAACGCAACTCGAATGCGCATGCATTTTGCCTTATCATGCATCAGGTCTCATTTCCGTTCGAACGCGTTCACGAACGCCATACGAATGTGAGCAATCTGTTTCATTTCTGTTCGAACGCGTTCACAAACTCCCCACGAACATGAGTATTCTGTTTCATTTCCGTTCGAACGCGTTCACAAACGCCATACGAACGTGTGCATTCTGTTTCATTCCCGTTCGAACGCGTTTACGAACGCTACTCGAACGAGAACCTTCTGTTTACCATTCGAACGCCTATACGAACGCCGCACGAACGCATACGGTAAACAGATCCTCTTGCATCACATTACGACATGTCCATCTTAGCATATGGTTACCCCTTGTACGCTATGCATTTGTATTACCTCTCTAGTTGTCTATTTCTGTTATGCGCCTACAATATTATTTGTCGTCATTTTGATTTCCTTTACATTACACGCAAATGTTACCATGACTGTTTGTGTTTATATTTACATGAATGATTGAATTCTTATGACGTTATGTGCTTGTTGTTGCAAAGGCCTACTTTTGAGCATGTGAATTTGGCAATAAGATTTGGTTTCATGTATGTTAGATGTAAACTATACTTTTAAGCATGTGAATCTAGGATTGTGTTGCACTTAGAAATATATGTCATAGGCTTGGTTGGATTATTGCATAAATCTTTACATTACAAGTTGCATAAGTAAGGGACCATTCCGAACCCAATGGTTTGAGGTCTTCCCTTGCGAGGGGTGAGTGCGGCCTTAAATCTTTATCCCGGTTCACACCGGGTGGCGACTCCATTACTCTTCGGTTTAGTCCCCCGTGGCTACTCCGTACTCCCAACTAGGCCCCCGAGCCCGGGACAGCATTGCGTCGCCCAGTTTCCTGTGTTCCCACAGTCTGGCGACTCCACTGGGGATAGAGAATTGGCCCCGAAATATTGTCTTGTAATGTTTGGATTTATGTTTTAATTGACCGTGTCTATAGTGGATAAAGTGAGGGTTTAATCAAAGGCATTTTAAGGCTAGGTAATGGTTTGGTGTCTTCCTTCACTCACTACCTTTCTAGAAGGAAAAGCTGTGAAGGCACCTAGATAGCCATCTACTCGTAGCCTATTGTGATGGACTAATTTGGAGGACTCGTTGTTTATTCCTGACACCAAGCGATAAGAGCCTAAGAGGCTTGGGTATTTAAGTGAGCCTCGCTCCACCTTCCCTCTGGGGAATCTACAACGGGAAATCCATTTGACAGTTGTCACACACCATAGCTCATTGGCACGTACCTTAGTGTATAAAAAAGGGTGTGCTCACTTGGTTGCTTGAACTCTTGATTGGGGAGACCTAGTTATGGGCCGTCCTTCGCCGATGAGAGCCTTTGTCCACACTCCCACGAACCCATGCGTAGACTGGGTTATATAGCCTATAACAAATATTTCCTTGTGCTTTAGGACCATTATCATTTGGATGAATTGGACTCTTTGTCAAAAATGCGAACTTGTTGGGCCATTTAAACTAGGGCAAGTTCGTATCCTATGACAATTAGGCCCAAAGCTTCTGAAATGATGGTAGGCCACACGGTAGAAGTTATTATTTTATGTTTATAATATCTTCCTTGTATGCTTATGTTTGGGAACATTGCTATTTGAATCCATCTGAGTCTTTTGTCATGAGATATGGGCTTGTTGGGCCATTTAAACTGGGACAAGAACATATCTTATGACGATTGGGCCAAAAGGCTTCTAAATAACAATGGGCCATTTTATGATTGTGTTCGGAATATTATCATTTGGATTTAGTTGGGCTCTTTGCCATAAGTCATGAACTCGTTGGGCCATTTAAACTGGGACGGGTTCACTCTTATGACAGTTGTCCCAAAAGCTTCTAAAATGATAATAGGCCGATTTGTTTGAAGATTTTATTTGATTTAGTATATGTTATATACTTCTTATGCACATCATGCATACATACATCATGCTAACCCTTGTGTTCAAAAAGCCATCATAGATTCCCGTTGGGTTAGGGAAAAGGGAAGACTCACCAAAATACTGGGAACAGACATGAGTGAATCAGATATTGAGGTATCCCGTATGGATCAATTGGAAAAAAGTCTCGCCAAGGTCACCGAACAGTTGCAAGCCATGACCACTGCCATGGCAAATATGGCTGTGCCCCGTGCTGGGGGAAATTCTGAGAATGTGAGGCGCGAGGAGCCTCCGAATGGGTTGGGGGATGATATCCCCACTTTTGATGATGACATAGCAGAGTATGCAACAAGGCAAAGTGATTGGGTCTCAGATAGAATTTCAGAAGCTTCGGGATCAGGTTGAAACAGTTACCCGCAAAATGAGGGGTAAACATGAAGAGTTGTTAGATTATGAGGCAATGACCTTCGGAGAACAGCTGCCAGCTCAGTTTAAAATGCTGGACATGGCCAAGTTTAATGGGAATGGAGACCCAAGAGTCCATCTGCAGCAATATGTCTCAGTCATGAGTTCAATGGGCCTATCACAGCGCCAAGTCCAAAAGATGTTTGGGATGTCACTCGAGGGGGCACCTGTGGTTTGGTATCATAGCCTTAAGAAGAATGTTAAAGAAGATTGGAAGGAACTAGCTGATGCTTTTCTGAAGCAGTATGTTACAGACTTAGAAATTGACTTGTCACTCCGTGATTTGGAGAACACTAACAGAAGCCAGAGGAAAATTTCAAAGAGTATGTGGATCGCTGGAGAAGCCAGCTTTTGAAAATGCAGACTCGGCCTTCAGAGAAAGACCAAATTAAGATGATTATCAAGGGCACCAAGCCCTCTATTTATAGTAAGCTGAGGAGGATGACTTCGATGATTTCTGATTTTCGACAGTTGAGGGAAACTGTCATGGATATTGAGGAAGAGGAGGCTGAAAACAGAAAGTTTTATGGCCAGAATAAAAGAACTTTTGGGGGGCCTTCTGAGACAAAGCCCGCTACTACCGAAGTCGCTGCCATCAGAAACAGGCAATTCTCCAACCTTGGTAGACCTTTGTCGAAGGTGTTTGAAAAGTTACAGGGACAAGGAATCTTGAAACCCTTAGAAGGCAAGCCACTTCCACACCCCCCACCACCACACATAAATGTGAACCTTTATTGTCACTTTCACCAGCTACATGGCCATGACACCGACAACTGCACCCGCCTCAGGCATGAAATTCAAGATCTCATAGATTCCCATAAAATACCCAACCCATGAAAAGAAACCATCAACCACCAAGCTTCTTACATGGATGACAGTGAAGAACCATAGGCCGAGGAAGAAGGCAGTGCTGCGGATGATGGAGATGTTCATCCTAGTCTATTTGATGCAATTTTTTTTTAAATGACATGGTTTTGTTACTTTTTCGAACTCTTTTCCTCAACAATAATAAAGACGTTCATTTTGCTGAAACTCTTCTGCAATATGAGAATATTTGAGAAAAGCATTCAACCTTGGTACTATGGAATCCAGTGATGAACACGGGGAACCTTCGAAGTAAGCAAACAGAAAAGATAAGATAGACATTCAGAAATTGGGAAATAGAGCCAGTGAAAATATCAGACTTGGAAAGGAATTAGTTCACCGAGCCGATCAACGTAGACAGATTGAAGAAATAGCTTGTCTGAGGAAGAGAAGGCTAAGCAGTCACCAAGAGAATTGACGGAAGACCTAACCCGACGGGATAGGAACATTCATGCATGCATACACGTAACATATTTTGCATCCTTTCGTGTTTGTTCTGTTTTGTAATAACAGGTTTCAAAGGAGAAAAAAAATGCCGAATGCAAGCCAACCAGAAGCAGTAACAGTACAATGTCAGCAGTCTTCGGGAACGGATCACATGGGCGAGGCCCATATCATCAGTATCAGTTTGGGATGAATCCCGAGGGTCGAGGCCCACATCAGTATCAGTCTAGGGGCGAGGCCCATATCGGTAGCAGTTAGGGCCGAGGCCCACCTTATCAGTTGTTTCGGTAATAAGCAGACTCAGGGGGGCGAGTCCCATATCGGTAGCAGTTAGGCCGAGGCCAAAAGTGTCAGCATTGCCGGGTATGGCATTCTGGGGGCGAGGCCCACATTACATCGGATCAGTTCTACGAGAATGGCACTCCGAGAATGGAGATATAATCCAAGAATGGAGCAGAGTTCAAGAATGAACAAGTCGGAAATGACACTCCGAGAATGGAGATATAATCCAAGAATGTAGCAGAGTTCAAGAATGGACAAGTCGGAAATGACACTCCGAGAATGGAGATATAATCCAAGAATGGAGCAGAGTTCAAGAATGAACAAGTCGGAAATGACACTCCGAGAATGGAGATATAATCCAAGAATGGAGCAGAGTTCAAGAATGAACAAGTCGGAAATGACACTCCGAGAATGGAGATATAGTCCGGGAATAGACAGTTCAAGAATGAACAAGCTGAGAATGACAATCCAAGAATGGAACAGAGTTCAAGAATGAACAAGCCGGGAATGGCATTCCAGGAATGGAAATACAGTTCAGGAATGAACAAGCTGGGAATGGCACTCCAAGAATAGAAGCACGGTTCGGGAATGAATCACCTCACAGCACGGTTCGGGAATGAATCACCTCGCAGTAACGGTTCGGGAATGGACCACCTTACAGTAACAGTTCAGGAATGGACACCTCACAGTAACGGTTCAGGAATGAACCACCTCACAGTAACGGTTCGGGAATGGACACCTCACAGTAACGGTTCGGGAATAGACCACCTCACAGTAATAGTTCAGGAATGGGCATCTCACAGTAATAGTTCGGGAATGGACCACCTCACAGTACCGGTTTGTGAATGGACCACCTCACAGTAACGGTTCGGGAATGGACCACATCACAGCACGGTTCGGGAATGAACCAGGGGTCGCAGCACCCCACCATCCAACTCAACTCAACACATGGTAAGTCAAGTGGCAGCTGGCGAGCCAGGTAAGTGAAAATGTATTGCATAACTTTGATAGGATTGTTCAAAGTCACACACTGCACAAGTCCCATCAAAGTGGGGGCGACTGTAGGCATTGCATTTTCGCATGTGAAACCCGATGATGAGTCTCAGTTGGAGGCACTACTTTTTTAGCTAAGGATATTGCGGGAAACAGAGGTCGGAATGGGAAATTTAGAATAAGTACGTCATCAAGGTCATTTCACAAGCTCACTGTCTTCGTTAGTGCTGCGTTCGTTACTACGTTCGAACGTCGGGCAGATTGTGGACGTTCGTGCCGCGTTCGAATTGGCGTTCGAACGGAGTCGGTATTTCTGGTTTTGCTGCTAACCTCGCACCCCAGCCCAATTAGCCCCCCAAAGCCCATAAAACACATCTCAATTTAAATAAATAGATATTAATTAAGATATTAACTAAATAAGATAATAATTAAATTAATTAAATAATTAAATAAAACATTTACCAAAATAAAATAAACAATTACCAACTTAAACTAAAATCATGCCTAATTAAAATCAATCATAACCAATCAAAGCTAATTAAATATTTGACTTCCTAATCTAATAAGACATCTACCAATTTAAATTAGTTGACTTCCTAATTCAATAAGATACCCACCAATTTAGATTAGTTGACTTCCTAATTTAAAATATTTTGTCCCCCCTCAATCTTGTATATACCATCCTTAGGACTCCTAATTTGTAAACTATATCTCTTCCTTGTGAGACAAGGGCAAACCCTAGCTCTCTTCTATATAAACATGCATTAACCTAGCCACACCATCTCTCCACTCTCTCTAATACACGCCCAAGACAAAAAAAATACTTGACATATACACAAAAGAGAACAAAGAGCCCTAACCATCTCCTCTATAGCCGAATCCTCCACAAGCAACTATCCTCCATAGCCGAATCCAAAACAAACCAAACTCACCCTTAGCCGAATCCAGAACACCAAAATCCTTCAAAGTCGAGACCACCACAAGCAATAACCCTCCTTAGCCGAATCAAAACACTCCCCTCCTTCACCGAGAACACATCCCCCCATAAAGCCCTTACAATCACTGAAACACCCCCTAAAACACGCCTAAACAGCCCTTGAATCACCCCAAAACAGCAGCCCAAATCCTCTTAAAACAGTCCCTAAAAACCTTAAAACAGTGACATAAAACTGCATTCATAATCCTTAAAATAATCACACACAACTGCACTAAGAACCCACACAAACTTGGAACAGTTCATTGAAACGTCAAAACAGGTGGCCTGAGCAGTGAGCAGCAAAACAGATGCCGAACAGGATCAGAACGGAGTTCGAACCGCCAGCAAAACAGCAAAGCAGTGAGCTATGATGCTAAACCAGTGAACCGAAGAAGTTGAGGAGCTGTACCCTTCCGACGTCCGTGAAACGCAAGCCTGAAAGTTGGCAAAAAGGTTAGACCTGAGGGTACTTTTCACACCCGTGTTTATGTAACTTTCGTTATTTATTTTGACTATATTTTACTTATTTGTCGAATCTTGTTTGTGTATGATGTGTGTTGTGGGTATTGGATGAATGGAAGAGTGTCGTCTCTTGTGGTATATAGGATGGAAACCCAGACGTAAATTCCGTAGCCGAATCCGAATGGACGGTAGTGCGGTATGTACTTGGGATACAACTCCACGTACCACTGGAGTAAACGGCACCCTCTTTTGTTTTGTGTTGCTTTGGTTTATTTATTTCTCGTCACTTAAATTCTGCATGTTGCTTATTTGTGCATTACTCAATCAAGCGCATGGGCTTAGTAAGTGGAATGAAAGATCCCCTACGGGAAGGGGTTTAAAGCCCTTTACCACGATGCTTTGCCGCGCCGGTTGACGTGTGTTCGGTTGGATGTAAGATGTGTTCAATCGGGCATACTTAGTTTGATATGATTGTCTTTAAGTTTGTATGTATGATGTGATGCGACGCGCATGGGCTTAGTATGTTGGTCTAAAGGTCCTCTCTTTGAGAGATCAAGAGCCCCAAAAGGCCACCTTTACGGCAGTACTTTGCCGCGCCCCTTCATTTTGTTGTTCAGTATTGCGTCCCATTTCATGCATCAGGACTGTTCCCGTTCGAACGCGTTTACGAACGCAACTCGAACGCACATGCATTTTGCCTTATCATGCATCAGGTCTCATTTCGTTCGAACGCGTTCACGAACGCCATACGAACGTGAGCATTCTGTTTCATTTCTGTTCGAACGCGTTCACAAACGCCCCACGAACGTGAGTATTCTGTTTCATTTCGTTCGAACGCGTTCACAAACGCCATACGAACGTGTGCATTCTGTTTCATTCCCGTTCGAATGCGTTTACGAATGCTACTCGAACGAGAACCTTCTGTTTACCGTTCGAACGCGTATACAAACTCCGCACGAACGCATACGGTAAACAGATCCTCTTGCATCACATTACGACATGTCCATCTTAGCATATGGTTACCCCTTTGTACGCTATGTATTTGTATTACCTCTCTAGTTGTCTATTTCTGTTATGCGCCTACAATATTATTTGTCGTCATTTTGATTTCCTTTACATTACACGCAAATGTTACCATGACTGTTTGTGTTTATATTTACCTGAATGATTGAATTCTTATGACGTTATGTGCTTGTTGTTGCAAAGGCCTACTTTTGAGCATGTGAATTTGGCAATAAGATTTGGTTTCATGTATGTTAGATGTAAACTATACTTTTAAGCATGTGAATCTAGGATTGTGTTGCACTTAGAAATATATGTCATAGGCTTGGTTGGATTATTGCATAAATCTTTACATTACAAGTTGCATAAGTAAGGGACCATTCCGAACCCATGGTTTGAGGTCGTCTTCCCTTGCGAGGGGTGAGTGCGGCCTTAAATCTTTGTCCCAGTTCACACCGGGTGGCGACTCCATTACTCTCCGGTTTAGTCCCCTGTGGCTACTCCGTACTCCCAACTAGGCCCCCGAGCCCGGGACAGCATTGCGTCGCCCAGTTTCATGTGTTCCCACAGTATGATTCGAACTTTATTAATTTGGGATTAATAGCGGAGAGACTTTATCTGGGATAAAGTACTATTTGAAGAGAGAGAACGATTAATTTGAAATTAATCGATAAAATAATATATTTGATATATTATACGAAATTGGATTTCGACGCGGAATTAAAATTAGATTTTAATTCGGGCTAACGAATTGATTTAGAATTAATTCGTAAGCGACGTGAATAGTAATTTTGCTAGGCATGATTATTTAATTAATTTGATTTAATTACGACGCAACGGAAAACTCGTTAATTCGGAATTAACGAAACCGAGCACGGAATATGTTTACGATGCCACTCCGATTTTGAATCAAGTGCGGCCGCAAGTCACATCGCGAGTCACATCACTCGTCACTTTAGTGATAGATGTCAAGTCACCTTTTTGGTGAGTGACATGCAGTCACTATTCATGATGTTGGTTGGTGTGGGCATTTAATGCCATTTTGGAGCCAAAATTGGCTTTGACTTTTTGGAAAGGATATATCAATTTTTGGTAATTGTTTTTCATTATTGTTTTTAGAAAACAAAAGTTGAAAAACACAAAACTCTCTCCCTCCTCTTCATGCTTTGCCGTGAGCTCTCCAAGGAGAAAAGAAATTGTTTTCTTTCTTTATCTTGCTAGCACATTAGAGGATCTATACAAGGTGATAGGGAAACCGAACTAAGAGCTTGGAATCCTTTAAAGCTTGGAGCTTGTTCAACATCATCAACAAAAGGGGCTTGGCCGAAACTACTCAAAGGGAGAAAAAGTTTTTGTTGATCTTCACATCCAAAAGTCGTTCATTGTAAGTGTGATTACGCCACTATTCTTTGCGTATTCATTCTATTTATATGTTTAATATGATCTTGGGATTAGCCTAGAAACCCAACAACGGGCTATAGATTTGAATATTAAAAATATGAAAATGCAAAAAACAAACAGAGAGTAAAATGGATTCGTTTTCAAAATTGAGACAAGACAAATGAAGTTGGGCAAAAATGCTCATAATTTCGTAAAGCAGACAAAAAAAAAAAAGAAAAGAGAGAGTTAGTTGCCCCCACCAACAATGCTAGAATTTACCACTTTCCATAACAAACAAGCCTACAAAACTATGACCATTTTTCATTTAATTCCTTGCAGCAGAATCCAACAAAGCAAACAAGCCCTTTGTTTTTTTTTTTTCACCTTTTCTAATAATCATCCCATAAAAAAAAAAAATCAAATCTTACCAATTTACTTATAATATGCTTATGATGTCAAAAAGTCAACATAAATGAGAGTAAATACATCTTTGATTGTATTTTTAACTCTTAAATTTAATTAAATTTGCAAGACTGTACATGACGACATATATATTAACAAATATAATATTTAAAACATGCTAATTTATTTTTCCCTCAAAACTTAATTATTAAGATAGATTTATTAGCAATTCTCAAATACAAAAAATAAAAAATAAAAAAATAATGATAATGATAATAATAATAATAATAATAATAATAATAATAATAATAACAACAAATAAAAGAAAATAACATTAAACTAGCACACCTCTTACATTCTTTATAAGATTTTAATTGTTTTAGGAACATTAGTTTTTTGTGTGTAATTTATTGATCTATTAATAAATTATGTTTTTATTTCTTCATTAAATTGTTTAGTATAAAATTAAATATGGAAGTATTTAAAACGAAATTAGACTAAAGTTTAATTAGAATAAATTTATTAAGATAATTAAATAAAATAATTTTATTATAAAAATATTAGATTTTATAATATTCTTATAGAAATATTATACTTTATAATTTTATTGGTATATTTTTAATTATTTTAATAAATTAATAATGATACAAAAATATTAATTGTCGTGTTAGGTTTATCAATAACAGCACCAATAAAATAGTCAGAGATTAATCATAAATAAATCGCGAAGGGTACAATTGATATTTATATGATTAAGAATAAAAAAACAAAACTCGTCTCTCAAAATCCTCCAAAACTCACTAAAAATTATTTATGAATGATAAAAAAAATTAATAATATAAAAGTCTTTAATTAAGTCAATGTGAATAGGGGTGACAATTTGGGTCAGAATACATTTATTCGTTCTATCCAATTCGCTTTAAAGCGAATACGATTTGAAAAAATGGATTCGTTTAATAAATGAGTCAATTCGATTCGATTCATTTATTAAACGAATCGATACGAATTTAAGCTCATTGATTCGTTAATTCGTTTATGATTCATTTTATTATTTTCTTTTACTAGTTATTGTTATTTTCCAATAGAGATTCAAGAAATTATTGTTAATTACCATAGAAAAATAATATTTTCGATATTTGGTGATGTATTTTTAGTAAATATATTAATTACATATTTCATATGTATATATTTATGAAGAATTAATGTAAATCAATTATGGTAAATTATGTTATTAAATAATATCATCTGACTAAATGAATATTCGTATTAAACGAATCGAATACGAATCCATCACATTTTGATTCGGTTCGTTTAGGATTCGATACAAATTTGATTCGTTGATTCGTTTTGCCATCCCTAAATGTGAATAGAGATTATTTTGATATAATTTAAAATTTTATCCTTATTTAAGAAAATATAATAAATTAAGAATATGGGTGTTGGTATTCATGTAATACCAACGTTTCCAAAGAAAATACTTCTTTTAAATTGAAGTATATTTTCACTCTTTTTCATTATTTATAACATAATTATACTCTTTTTTTCCTACACAAATTATCAATCAAAACTCTAAAATATATATAAAAAAATAAAAATAGACGATTTTTTGGAAATTAAAAATTGAAAATTGATCGATTAATCAATTAAATCGTCTAATTATTAATGTCGAATTAAAACGGTCAAAATCAATCGAATCAAATCACTCAAACAACGATATATGATTAAATGGCGATTAATCGGCCCCTACATAACATAGTTCCATTTATATTTTGATATTATATTCACAAAGTTACTAATATACTTTTTATTGACATTCTATATCAATTTGTTTAATATATTTGTACATAATCGCTGTGTTTATAAAGATTGGTCTTAAGAGTATCTCCAACAAATTTTTTTACATGATTCCTTATATTTATCATAAAATGATATCATTTTTAATTTATAGAAATATGTTGAAATTTTTGCTCCAACAATACTTGTACACACCTCATACATTATATAAAATATTATATATTAATTACAAATTCATATTTTCTTATCATAAGAATGATAAATCTTTTTTTATAAAAATAAATAGATAATATTAAATTAATGAGTTAAAAATATTGATAATAATAAATATATGATGTATTGTTGGAGAAGAAAATCTTATCTCACTTCTCACATTTAGGATATGACATGCATTTTCCAATCCCTGGAAATACTGTAACATATCTATATATTACACACACCTGTTTCTAATGAAGGATATTTAACTTAATAAGTCAACGACACATACAAAAAATATAGATTTCAATAGAATGTTATTTGTTTTTTGACAGATTAAAATTTGTATTTTTATATCTTTTAATTTAAGGGAATATTCAAAATCAAAATAACATTTAATTTTGTAAATTCAACGACCATTAAACTATATGATATTAACATTTAAATTTAAATAAAAAAATTAAATTGAAATCCCTATATATAATGAAGAGAAGAGATGAATCCCACCAAATTAAAGAAATATTAGTGAAATTGTAATGTAATAAACAAAAATAAATAAATAATGCTTTATGGTACAAATAGAAATACCACTCATCACTCTTAAATATTATAAAAAACTATATTATTGTAACATTACCCAAATTTGACAACATGATTCCTCGTCGTCATCATAACATGAAGAAATAGCTAAATTTTATTTTAACCAAAATCCTTTTTTTACCAGTGTTTTTAATTTTCACATGAAGAAGAAATTAATGCCAAAAACAAAAACAAAACCCATTTTTGGAAGCAGCCCCCATTCCCAACTCGCACCCTCTCATGGCTCAGTGAGTCGAGTCTCACTCACCCTAGTCACCATAGCCATAAATCCAACAACAAAACAATAATTCCAAAAACTAGTTTCAAATTTCATGGCAGAATCCAGCACTAACATTACCAATAGATCATCATTAACTTCACCTATATCTAACTTAGCACAAGACCATCTTTTCACAATCTTGCTTAAACTTCCTGTTGATTCAATTCTATCTTTTGCAATGACTTGCAAGAGATTCAGGTCACTGGCAAGCTCTGATGCTCTGTGGGAGAGTGTTTGCAAAAGGGACTGGGGGCATAACCAAGTTTATGCCTTTAAGAATTCTTGTAACCAATATCAGATGGTTCCATGGATGAGGCTTTACAAGCAGGTTACTCAACTTGAGTCTGTTTCTTGCAGAATAATTTCTGACCCAGATGGTGATTTCGTGTTGCCAAACCCCAGAGCTTCTCATTCTCTCAACTTTGTGTCTAATTGTTTGGTCTTGTTTGGCGGTGGCTGTGAAGGAGGTCAGTTCAAAATAAAATTCTCTTTTTTGGTTTTATCTTTTTTTTTTTTTTATTGGTTTTGAATCTATTTGGCTCTAATTTGTCTTTGTTTTGATGGGCTTTTGTTATTGTGTTTGGATGTTTAAATTTTTTGCTGGCTAAGGTGCTTTAATTTACCATGTTCATGTTTATGTTTCTTTATGGATAAATTAAGGGATTTGAGTGGCATACAAATTGTAAGGGAGGTTTCTTTATTACAATTAAGCTAGAGAATGGTTTCTGTTGTAGTCCATGAGAGCAAATATGAAACTTTATAGGTATCCTTAACAAGAATAAGTGAACAAATCCGATGCCTTACACAACATTCTTAGTTCTATTTACTTGCATTCCTGTTGTTTGTGTTTTTTTAAACTGGAAAAAAAATGTTTATGTACTTGTGAACAACACAGAGGTATGGGCACAATGACACCAATGTTTGCATGAAAGTGATTGCGCTCGTCGTAGTATTAGGGATTTATATAGACCTCACTTATCATTAAAATGGAAATTACAAATGATTCTAGAGTATAATAACCCCAGCTAACTTTATGGTAAACTTCCGATAAATCTGTAGACAACTTAGCTAAATACAAACAGATTGAAATGAGTTGTAGCTAATGGGCTCAGTTTCATTTATGATTGAAATATTACTACATATAGACTGCAATCCAAGGTTATGGTAGTACCCTTAGAATTAAATATATTTGAAACACAACAGTTGAGGTCATTCCTCTGTTAAAAGTTGAGAGCTCTGGCTAGCCGAAGCAGAATAGGTGTAGATTGTTTTATTCTTTTCTGTTCTTACCAGTTATCAATATAAGGGTAAAGTAAAACAGTAGTTATAATGAAAAATATTTTGGAACTTTAACTCATTGATACCATAATTGGAAACAAGAGATCTAACTTTTCAATCATCTCAGAGTAAAAGTTCAAATCTCATACCTTAACACCTTCAGCACTGATGGCAATAGAAATTGGTTTCATTGCTGCATAAACTTGATCTGAAATGGAAATTTGTTTGATATACATTAGAGAAATCTTGTCTACTGTCCAACCTCTCAGCTCCTTTAATTTCTAAGTAGTACTTAGGTTTATTGGATGGTGAAGACCTTTGGCATCTCAGTCCTTGACTCATATCAGTTAAAAGAAGAGAAAATAGTGGTAGCTAGCAAGTAATTCTTTTGCAGTTCACCTCGTTTCAACTAACATTTCACCTTTCTAAATAATCACCTCTGAAAATGAATTTAACTTCTTGCATTAGCTCGTAGCTGCTTATGTTTTTTTTTTCCCTGATAACCGTTAATTTTTGTTTTCTAACCATATTTTCGGGTTGCCTTTTCTCTTCACTGCAGGACGCCATCTTGATGATACATGGGTAGCATACATTGGCAATGATTTCCGGGGGATGCTCAAATGGCAGAAGGTTAATTCAGGCATTCCTAGCGGAAGATTTGGGCATACAAGTGTTGTAATTGGTGACTGTCTTGTTCTTTTTGGAGGAATAAATGACCGTGGTAACCGTCACAATGATACATGGGTGGGGCAGGTTACATGCCATGAGAACCGTGGCATCACATTGTCATGGAGGCTGCTTGATGTCGGCTCTATTGCACCACCGGCACGTGGGGCCCATGCTGCATGTCGTATTGACAATAGGAAGATGGTTATTCATGGAGGAATTGGGTTGTATGGTCTCAGATTGGGTGATACATGGGTTTTAGAACTATCAGAAAATTTTTCCTTTGGGTCATGGCACCAGTTTGTGACTCGCCCATCACCTCCTCCTCGTTCAGGACACTCCTTGACTTACATAGGGGGAAACCGCACAGTTCTATTCGGTGGGAGAGGAGTGGGCTATGAGGTGCTTAATGATGTCTGGTTCTTGGATGTGTATGAAGGTGTTGTGACATGGGTACAAATACCCTATGAATTACAGAACATTCCTGCAGGATTTTCCCTCCCGCGGGTTGGTCACTCAGCTACACTCATACTGGGAGGTCGAGTACTAATTTATGGTGGGGAAGATTCATACAGATGTCGGAAAGATGACTTCTGGGTTCTGGATACTAAAGCAATACCATCCACCAGAGTGCGGCAACCTTCATTGGACTCAAAGGGTTTGTTGTTGAATTTGTGGAAAAGGCTGAGGGCTGAGGGTTATAAACCCAACTGTCGATCATTTCATCGAGCCTGTCCAGATTATTCAGGGCGCTACTTGTATATGTTTGGTGGAATGATGGATGGTTTAGTTCAGCCTGCTGAATCATCAGGATTGAGATTCGATGGGAGGCTGCTGCTCGTTGAGCTTATGCCATTGCTATAAAAAAGAACACGCCGGAGTATTTTGGTTGCTGCCGTTGCATTACTTTCTTATACAAAGCAGTTCTATAAGGTCGCTCGCCAATGCTATCTGCTTCTCTTTTGTGAATTCAGATCTCCTGAAATAAAAATCTTGTGATATTCCAACCAGAACATGTAAAAATTGATTACAGTAACTAAGTTATGAATTGGTAGTGTTGGTAGAGAGCAGAGAGGAGTAACAGAGTTTCCTAGGCTTTGAAATAATGTAACCAAGAAACTTGAAAACCCAGCAGTTTGAGTTGTTTCCATGGCACTACTGGTAAATTCATATTGAAGGTTCATTTTGATGTCAAGTCCATTTTCAGGTCGGCATTATGTAATTGTTAATGTCAAGTGCTGAATTCAATAATACTTGATTCTTGGAGAAAATCGGTTCTTCGAGAGTCTAATGGTCCATCTATAATCTAAATCCTTGGCACAAATGGTAAACTTGTCTACGTCCTGGTATTTTTCCTTTATCCTATTGTTCCTCGACTAGAAATCGAGAAAGATAATTGGTTGGATCCCTAATCTAATAAAAAATTAGTTTATAATACTTGAACAAACCAATATATATAACCCAAACAAGTTAACATGAGGGCATCTCCGACACCAAAAATCCATTGCAACTGTTGCACAAAAATTTGGAGTGAGCATTTTGGATACACTTTGGGAGTTTGGAACCATTTGCTTTTTATCCAATTTCGGTTTTATTTGAAAATTTGATTCAATTTAGTTATGTTTGGATATTACAGCCGGTTATAATAAGTAATAAAGTAACATACAATATATTATTTACTATGTTTAATGTGACGTTTTGTGATGTCATCATGCATTGTACAGTTGTATATTTATATGGAATTATCCGACTTAATCACTTTTATATCTTTTATTTAATTTAATTATCTCGACTTAAATATATTTTTGTAAATGGAGGAAGAGTGTGAGAATATAACAATTTTATTATGGTATGCACCATAATCTTAATATAGAGTTTGTGAATATTCTTATATGCAAAAAAACTATAGAAAAATACTAATATTCGCTAAATGGTGAGTATTTCTGATTGAGTTCATTTTTTTTAATCAAATTTCAATTCGGTTTTGAAACATTCGGATTATGATTTTGGAATCATTCGATTTTTGATAAAAATTTTGTTTGATTTGATTTAGTCAATTTGGTTCGGTTCAAACCAAATCATTTGTCCACCTCTAACTAAAATAGTGCAACTTTCACACCATCTCTTTTCTCCCAACACATTACACTAAAAAAAATTCCCTAGAATTTCTAGTTCTTTCTCATGATTTATTATTTCTCAGCAATTAACATTTCATCCCCAATTAAATATTAATATAAATAATCTTAAATTAAAATACATAAAAAAATAAATAAAATTTTTAAATAATAAATGGGATACAAATAGAATAAATTGGATTGCATAAGGGTATAATTTTGATTAAATAAAACTTTTAAATAGTAAAAAAAAATTACAATTGGAATAAATCGGAATAAATTGAGTAAATATATAATAATTAAATAAAAATATGGAAAAAAAAAAAGTAAATTAGAGCGCCATTTTAGCATATTGCCACCGTATTACTCCAATATTGTAGCAAGAGCTGGACCTGGCCCGGTCTGGTGAACCGGTTGGTTCCCGGTGCCACAAGTATGGAACCGGTTGGTTCCCGTTCAGTTCCGGTTCCATTCGATTTTTTTAAAATTTAATAATAATTTTTTTAAAAAAATACGAGATTAAAAAATTTATTTAAAATTATAAATTTGAGTTTAGATTACATTAAAATACAAATAAAATCCTTATCTAAAAAAATTAAAAATAAAATTATTAAATTAAAGAGCTTGAATTTAAATTTTTAAAAACTTAAGTCATCTCCATTACAATTTTAAGATAGTTCCCAATTGCAATTTATAATGATTTACTCATCAATCATCATTATCAGTGTCTGTTGATCCTTCAGCTCTCGTTCCGCTTGCACTTGCAGATGCGTTGTCGAACAAATCTTCAAAGACATCGAGGGCATTTCTTGTTGTCTCAAATCAGCTCGGGTCCAATCATCCACACATGCTGTTGCTTCTAAAGTGCTTGGATGTAATGAAGATCGTATCGCTTCCAATATATTGCCTCCTATGCTGAACGTTTGCTCAACCGCAACGGTGGAAACTGATGCTGCCAGTAACTCTTTAGCAATAATTGATAATATAAGAAAGACATTTTGATGTCGGTTCCACCAGTCAAGGACTTGAAAATTTTTACTCACTAAACTTTCAGTAGGAAACTCGAAATTGATAGATAAATAATTATCTAATTTCGGGTTGTTAGTCGTGTTATCTTATGTTTTTTATTTCGTTGTAGTAATCAACGATCACCTATGCTAAGTCTTGATTGTATTACGGGTTCGCTACTACTAGATTGTCCTACTGATTGCAAGTTATATCTACTAACATAATCATTAAATAAATCTATTAAATCAATTTTTATTTTAGTTATTATTCTTATAATATCAATTTCATCTATTATTTCTAAATATCCATAATAAGCTTGTAAGATATTATTCAAACCTTCTAATTTAAATTTATGATAAAAAATCGTGGCAATAAGATAAAATAATGGAATGTCTATAAAATAATTCAATCATTTTCATTTAATAACATAAATAGCTTCAATTAAAACAACATCATTAGGATCAGAACTTTCAGCATACTCAGCTAGAGTACCAACAATATTCACACTTTCAACAAGAAATAAATGTAATATATGATAATAAACACCGCTAAAAATATTTGTAGCATCATTAAAAACTTTTAAAATATCTAATTTTTTTTTACAAATATCTCATTCACTAGGAAAAAGTGTGATATGTTGAACATGTTGAGAAAAAAACTACATAATGCATCTTTGTATTGGAAAACTTGACATAAAAGAAAATAAGTTGAATTCCAACGAGTTGAAACATCTCGTGAAAATTTTATTGCTTTAATATTATTTAATTTATAAAATTTGGCACATTCTCTCATAACTTGAGAATATGACCAAATACAATTAAGTGCAATTTTAATAGGATCAATGAAATGTGCTAAACAAGTCAGACTATCTTGAACACATAAATTAAGAACATGACATGTGCAACGAACATGAAAAAATCGACCCCCCAAATTTGATTAGCATATTTCTGTTAAATATTTAATTGATGTAGTATTTACAAATGCATTATCAAAACCAATTGTTAAAATTTTACCTAATAAATCAAATTCATCAAAAATTACTTTAATCATTCTATAAATAATTTGTGCAGTATGTTGTTCATCAAAAACTCTAAATGCAATAAGTCGTTTTTGCATGTTCCATGATGCATCAATCCATTGACAAATCACACCCATGTATGAGTGTGGTCGCCAATGGTCACTCCAAATATTAGAACAAATAGAAAGACGACCTTTAATATCTTCATTTAAAATAATTTTACCATCTTTGTATAATTTAAAAATTTGACGTTTTGTTGTATTTCTAGTCATTCTACAAGCAACGAGATTTAAAGCATTCTGAACGTAATTAATATAAGTAATTTTTCACCAAAACTTAAAGAAAGATGTGTCATATAAGTTAATTTAGCAAATTCTTCTCTATTCGTAGCATCAGAATATTTAAATAAATCTAAAGAACCCGTACCTCTACTAGATAATGCGTACCTAACCATTTGAGTTTGCGTTGTATCAAGTCTAATTTCAGCGGCATGATGCATTTTTAAGTGTTTGTTCATATTGCCATATCCACCAGTAAATTTGTAAGAAACCCCACAATAGTAGAATATTGCTCTTGAACCCTAATTTTCAGTATCGACTAAATGAAAATGAATTTTGAAATATCGGAGGAACAAGACTTAACTTCTCTTCTCCGTGTACCGATACTAGGGTCGCTCTCTTGGGTTGACACATTTGACATGATGTTCTCAGATAAACTTGTCATTTTTTGTTAAAGAAATTTTAAAGAATGAGAGAATTGAGAATGATAAATTGTAGATGAGAGAATTGAGAATTGGTGTGTTGAAAAAATGAAAAATGATCCCTATTTATGTATTTTTGGAATATTTTTGTGATACCTAAAATGCCTCTAAAACTAGTCGTTTTATTAATGTTATTAAGGGTAAATTAATAAATTATATATTTTTATTTATTTATTTATTTATTTATTTGGAATTTAGGGCAGGGAGCCGTTGCTGCCTGCCCAACCCAATGACTATGACTACCAGCCGTTGGGAGCCTTACGATTCCAACCAGAATTGTTTGGTTCCGGTTAGAACCTTCTAACCGATGGAACCGTCCGGTTCCAGCGGTTCTACTTCGGTTCGATCAGGATTGAACCCTAACCGAACTAAAAAAATTCTATTCCGATTCTAACCGGTTCAGTTCCGATTCCGAACCGAAACCGTGACCGTTATTTTTTTTTTTTCACAATTAGAGAGGCCAACTCAACTGTGTGCCAGAATGAAGAATTACTCTATTTTGATGCACGGTCGGAGAAGCTCACTGAGATCAACCAATTAAATATTCATTTAGTGCCCAAGTTTACGTCAAAAATCTTCAAATTATTAAGTAATTACTCAAAATATTCATGTTGTTACAAATATTTCCCTTAAGATGTTTGTATGTATAACCCCAAGGATTGCCTCAGTAGTAAAAACTTTGAGCTTGAGTGGTTTGCTCCATTCCAGGTTCAAGATTCGAATCATACTAGATATATTTCCTTGGGGTCATGCCCCATAGTGTAAAAAGTCAGCTCTGTATTGGGAAATTTCTGAAGACACGAAGTACAGGTCTCGAAGATTAATCGAGGTGCACGTAAACTGACCCAAATATCCCGGTTAAATATATATATGTTTGTAACTCATCCGTTAGACGTTCTCGTTAATAGCAAGTATGTGATATTTTGATCGTATTTATTGGTGTGTTGAAAAAATGAAAAATGATCACTATTTATGTATTTTTGGAATATTTTTGTGATACCTAAAATGCCTCTAAAACTAGTCGTTTTATTAATGTTATTAAGGGTAAATTAATAAATTATATATTTTTATTTATTTATTTATTTATTTGGAATTTAGGGCAGGGAGCCGTTGCTGCCTGCCCAACCCAATGACTATGACTACCAGCCGTTGGGAGCCTTACGATTCCAACCAGAATTGTTTGGTTCCGGTTAGAATCTTAGAACCGATGGAACCGTCCGGTTCCAGCGGTTCTACTTCGGTTCGATCAGGAGTGAACCCTAACCGAACTAAAAAAATTTTGTTCCGATTCTAACCGGT
Organism: Zanthoxylum bungeanum; assembly: GCA_019454045.1. Taxonomy (NCBI): domain Eukaryota; kingdom Viridiplantae; phylum Streptophyta; class Magnoliopsida; order Sapindales; family Rutaceae; genus Zanthoxylum; species Zanthoxylum bungeanum. The sequence continues at coordinate 6,266 of SKCR01033513.1, read as the reverse complement.
TCAGTTCCGATTCCGAACCGAAACCGTGACCGTTATTTTTTTTTTCACAATTAGAGAGGCCAACTCAACTGTGTGCCAGAATGAAGAATTACTCTATTTTGATGCACGGTCGGAGAAGCTCACTGAGATCAACCAATTAAATATTCATTTAGTGCCCAAGTTTACGTCAAAAATCTTCAAATTATTAAGTAATTACTCAAAATATTCATGTTGTTACAAATATTTCCCTTAAGATGTTTGTATGTATAACCCCAAGGGATTGCCTCAGTAGTAAGGACTTTGAGCTTGAGTGGTTTGCTTCATTCCAGGTTCAAGATTCGAATCATACTAGATATATTTCCTTGGGGTCATGCCCCATAGTGTAAAAAGTCAGCTCTGTATTGGGAAATTTTTGAAGACACGAAGTACAGGTCTCGAAGATTAATCGAGGTGCACGTAAACTGACCCAAATATCCCGGTTAAATATATATATGTTTGTACATTATACCCTTGCGTTTGACCAACTATTTGTTCAAAATTAAATACGATCAAAATATCACATACTTGCTATTAACGAGAACGTCTAACGGATGAGTTACAAAATTAAGGCAGCTGAAGTGATGTTTGCCAATAAATCAAGGGGTAGATTGGGGTTAATTGAGCTTTGATTTGGTAAATAAAACAACCAAAATAGTTTTTTCTAAAGATTTAATCATTTTTTCCTCTTTTGTGCTTTTTATCACTTGCTTCATCCCCAAACTCAATTTTACCCAAAAAAAAAAATACCATGATTTTTTTTTAAAAAAATAATTCAATGAATTATTAAGAAAACCAATTAAAATGCATGTGCTCACATGATAATTTATCTATTTCTTTTTTCATTTTTCTTTTCTTAAATACATAAACAACTTTAGCCAGCCAAGACTCAAGTGGTGGCTGGCCACCATGATAGCCATTGGCCTTTTATCATTCAACTCATTTTGCTTTGGAATAAAAATTTAAACAAAATAATTAAATTGTGTTTGCTTAAGAAATAAGTTAACACAATACATTTCTTCATATCTAAAAATTGCACATCATAATGAAGGTTGTTAACAAACTTCAAGTTTGCTTCAAAATAAAGCCTCAACAACTTGAAAAAAAAAAAAGCATTAATTTTCTTCAAAGGAAATTATGATGCTCTTTCCTTTGATACGACAGAAGCACATGTCTAAGCAATTTGCCTTTAATTACAAAATATATATATTGAGAGTCCCCAAGGACTAAGCTCAAAACATTATAACGAGTCCCCCAGGAATATGATTTGGTGGCACAGAACTTAGAATTTAATTATCAGGTTCTGAGTTCGAGTCAAGAGAGTGCATTTCCTGTAAAAGCCTAGGACAACTAGAGGTTTTATCTGCTCCCCTTAAATCCGAGTCGAGTGATTTGACAGCAGAATTTCTAACGTTTCCAAAAAAACATTACACTCAGTATGCATTACATTGGTAGCTCAAAGTTCTATTATCCATAAAAATGTGAATAATTGAGTAGATATCTCTCAAATATTAATATTTCAGGGAATAAACTCTCAATATCATGTCAGTGGATAATTGGACAGCACTACAAGCATATTTATCTAGTTTTCCGATATATTTTAAATTGTAATACATGTAGAATTATAACAATCATTAAAAAAAAAAATACAGATTTCAGTCCTAAATAAAAAAGTAAAAACACTACAGATTGTATATGAAGGCAATATTCTTTGATATCTCATAACAATATTTTTGGTTCTATTCAACAAAACCGCAATCTACTCACACATAAAAAGTCCCTGCTACTCACCAACCTTCATCAGAAAAGCCATCACTCCCTAAAAGAAATAAATGAGAAAGAAACCCTGAAGAGCTATACAAGAAGGTAATAAAAAAACACTGCAACAACGCCGCCGCCTGGATATTCAATCATCATAAACACCTATACACCTCAAATAATACAACCACCTTCACTATCCCGCCATCAAATATTAATAGACACAAAAATAATTCTTAAACGAGCAATAGAAGGAAAAGCTTGCAATGCGCGTACTGCTAAACTGGTATAACGTCGTTCTTGGAAGCGTCTTCACATCTTAATACAATTCCGTCAAGACTAGCTGGAACAATACATTTGGCCCATTGGCATCCTGTTGTGATTGGCTCGGGCGGAGGGACGATCATGAGCACATTTTCATTCCTCTGAACAACTCCCATTACACTAACAGTGCTTCCTTCTTTAATGTACCTATAAAACAAATGCAATTATAAAAGATTTGGACACTCGTCAATCGCATAATATCACGACATTTTAAACTAAATAGAAAGCAGCCCAAACTCAGACTAGCGATTATAGTGAAAACACGAATTCAAATAGTGAGAAGTTACCCTTCTTTCAGTCGCATGATACGATCATCACTTGAAAGATTCCTCTCCGACAACCACCTGATGAACTCGGGAGATAATGCCTCCCTGGCTGGATTGACATCAATAACAAGGGAATCGTCAACATATGGAATCACCCTTGCTCCATACCCTGTTTTAACCAATGCTCTTAACCCAGACTGGAAGTCAGAGATGTAGAAGTCAACTGCACGTCTCTGTCAAATTACATGGAATTCAGTCAAAAGTGTGAAAACCACAAAGCTCAAGTGAAAAGTTTATCCCTAAAGGAAAAAAGAGTCCCTTGATAATGGCTTATCAGCACCCCTTGCATCAATTCAACTTGTATAAACACGGGAGAAGAGATGAAGAATATATATTTTAGAAAAATGAAGCAAGGCATTTAAGAAGGTAAATTTCACATCGACTAATTGTAATAGTAGAGAAAAAGCTTTAATGCACATTAAAATGTCCAAACAAAAATGAAAGAAAGAGGGAAATTTCCCTAAATAACTGAGAAAACTGACAAACAATAAATCAAAATTACCATGTCAATTTTTTAAGTACTTACTTCTAATGATCTGAGCCCCCAAGTAAAACGACGATGGGTGGGGTTGGCAGCTTTTGAATCCCATCCTCGGTACTCGTACAAACTTGTGAATGTGTATATACATCTAGGAACTTTTTGGAAGGATGACTCAAGAGGAACATTACCGCAGGTGACCACCTGCAATAACATAACCAACCAACCATTTTATATCAATATCATTCGAACACTGTAAATGGTAAAAAAAAAACCACATAAATGAGCATACCACATTCATTAGAACCCCTGAATCGTGCAGAAATTACGTCTTGAAGGATTCAATACCCTTGTATACGAAAATTTATATCTATTAGACACGCAACTCTTAGACAGACATCAGAAATAGGTCTCTCTCTCTATATCTGACTACCTATCTAGCAAGCAGGTTGCTTTATCATGCCCAGAAAAGAATGAAAAAGAAAAATATCATAATAGTGGGCAAACATTAACCGAACAACGGAATAACCAGTCCACTCTTAAACAAACACATCCTAGAGAAGATACATTATCAAGAATCCAGATTCTTCGATCCAGTGCTCATCTGTCTCCACTAGTTTGCATTTTCATCATCTCCAAAAGAATATGCATATCCATCATGATATCATGTTCTCAGGGACAAAATTTAGTTTCCAGGATACTGATAAAAGAATGTCATTTATTTTTGGCTACTTGAAGTCTTATTTGTAAAGTAAAATTATCTACACTCACAACTGCAGTGAACTCTTTCCAGCATTCAATGGTGCCAGTACGAAAAATAAGATATAAAATAAATATCAGGAAGCAGAAGCAAGGATTTGGAAAAAACAATAACGCCAGACAATGCAACCTGTTGTTTTAAGAAATACATTTTTTAAATAAAACAAGAAATATACATTAAGATTCAAAGGATGTTATTAAGCAAAGTACATACCCCAGAGATCTTCACAAACTGGCCATTCTTGGCATTTCTAAGCTCAGCATCTGGATAGCGAGCAATATAACTAATGATAGCTTTTCTTCCCCAATAACTATTCCAACCAAACAAAGCAGCAACAGCACCAAAAAGGACCACAACAACAATGAGCAGAATGGCATTGTGGACTGCTCCAAGAATAAAACCCCCAGCTATAAATCCCATCACAAAAAGGAGAATCAATGACCATAATATTGGCTTTGGAAAATTCTTCTTGAAGGAGAAGTCCTCTTCTTGGCTAAGGACAGTAACGGCCTGATTATGAGCAACAGAGCTTGGTATTTTCATTGATCCCATGGAGTCCAAAGGACCAGATACCTTCCTAGGTGCCCCAGATGAATTAAGTGGACCTGAAGAGATGGGTCCAGAAGTAATGAGACCAGTAGCGGGAAGAACAGGAGCAAGGGGGCCAGAGTTTTGGCGGCCACTTGGTGTCAGTCCTCCAGATTGAGGGCCGGAAGACTTTTTAATTGGTTCCCCATGTTTATTAAGTGGTCCAGAATTTGACTTCTTTAATGAAGCTGAACCAGCCATGCCTCCAGAAGATACAGGACCTGATGTTGAATAGCCAGACCTAGCTGCAGCATTAGGCATAATTGGTCCTGAATGTGAAGCAGCACCACCAAAAGATCCAGTCCTTGAAGGAGCACTATTTATAGGTCCAGACTTTCTAGACTTGGAACCATCAACAGGGATATCAAACATTTTCCCTAGTTCTCCGGATTTTTTGATATCACCACCAGTATAAGGCATGGCCACTGAGCTCATTGTTGGCGTCCTTTCTTTGGGCTGCTCAGGCCGGCCTGATACATAAAGGCCATTGCTGAGCTGATGAGATGGGAACCTGGAACCCATCCTGCTACTCTAAGAGACTCCACACAATACTACAAACCAAAGACCGGTAGCAGTAAGATGTTGCGATTTTTACAGCTCACCTAAGAAGAGAAAGAACTATAGCAATCAGAAGGAAGAAGAAAATATCAAACTCAAGTCACAATTTTGTACATAAGTCAAGACAAAAAAGAAGATCCGAAGCAAGGTGAAAGGAGTCATGACAGGAGACTGTAGCTGAGATGTAAGATACCGTCCTCTGAAGACTTAAAATAAGTAATTTCATGCGAAATTAATCATCTTGTAGAAGAAGAATCTCAAAAGTTTCTGAGAATATCTCTCTCTTTTAATCACATAGGAGTCAAGCAATAACAATCAGAATCAATAACCCAGAAACGAATTTCAAACAAAATTATAAAAGAATGAGATCTAACACTTTAAGACAAGTAAATCCAATTTCAATACTTGAAACTTTCTTATCTTATGTTCTCTAAATCAACAAACAAACAAAACGGCAAGGTTTCAAAAAGATCCGGACTTCCCATTCAAGGAAGGTTTCAAATTTCATCTTAAAAACAACATTTGCGCACACACGCCACTCACAGAGCGAAAACTCATCACATAAATCGATGAAACAAAAGATGCCCTTATCACCAGCTTAAGCAGAAAAAAATGAATAAAATGAAGAAGATCTACTAAGAACAATAGAAAGTTCAAGCTTAAGAGCTCACTGCAATATAACTCCATAGCAATGCTAAATCCAATACTCAATATCCTTAACCCCATTCTTTATCCAACATCCAGTTCAACCAAAACTACAAAAGCAATCAGAAACTTCCATTTTTAGGAAGATTAAACCAAAAAAGCACCGTACAAACACTTCAAGTAGCTATTACAAAGAAGCCATTTTTGAACTCAATTCAAGAAACTAAAATATACCCAGATCACCATTTCGAGCAAAACCCAAGAAAGTGGGAAAGATCTAAAGGACAAAAAAAAAGAAGCAGAGATTTGAGTTCTTTTCAAAGCTAAAGTTAGTAACAAACATGCTAGGGACAAAAATGGAAATTTAAAAAACATAATAATACAAACTTACAAGTAGAAGCAGTAGTAGTAGAAGAGATTGTGTAAGAAGAAATCTGAAGATTTGGAGACATTTGCTGTTGTTTTTTGTTTTTTAAATTGTTTTTGTTTTAGTTGTTTATCTCTCACTAGAATTGGAAGTGCTTGATCTCTCTAGAAGCTTATATTAATAAATGTGTTGTGTGAGAAAGCCGCAGCAAATGGTGCGAGTTAACTCGTCCGGCCGAAGCCCCCCTATGACTGAAGCTTTATTCACACACTCCTTTTTCTTTTTAATCTTATCCACCGTAGAAGTCTATCTTAACTTTTTAAATCATATTTGTGTAGGCGAAGTCTGGATAATTTATAAGTGTGGCAATCAGTCGAGTCGAGTCGGGTCGGGTCCAGATTTTGATCAATACGGTCTGAGTTTGGTAATGATTTTTTTGGTCCGGGT
>SKCR01033512.1:0-65434 GCA_019454045.1 Zanthoxylum bungeanum | reverse complement strand
ATTCAAATGATGTATGTGAATCTTGTTTATTAGGCAAAATGCATAAAACACCTTTTAATGGTAAAGGTGCAAGTGCCACCGATCTGTTAGCCCTCGTTCATAGTGACGTAAGTGGGCCCATGTCTAGCTAGGCTAGATGTGGATATGAATACTTCGTAACCTTTACGGATGTGGCATCGCGTTATGGTTATGTGTATCTTATGAAACACAAGTCGGAAACTTTTGAGAAATTGAAAGAGTTTCGACACGAAGTAGAAAAACGGACCGGTAAAAGTATTAAAACATTACGGTTGGACCATGGTGGATAATACTTAAACATATGAGTTTCAAGATTACTTGAAAGAGTATGGTATTCTTTCACAGTGGACTCCTCCCGTAACACTTCAATTTGATGGTGTGTCCGAACGGAGAAACCAAAATTAGTTGGACATGGTAAGGTTAATGATGAGTCGCTCTGAGCTACCAATTTTCTTCTGAGGATACGCATTAAACAGTGCAATACTTATTTTGAATAAGGTTCCATGAAAAATCTGTTAGACAGACTTTATATTAGATATGAACAGGAAAGAAATCGGGTTTCTCATTCCTGAAGATTTGGGAATGCTAGGCATACTCTAAACGTTTGGATGATACCAAACTAGAACCCAAATCAGATAAGTGCCTATTTGTAGGTTATCATAGGGAAACCAAAGTATAGTACCTATACAACGCACAAGAGAACAATGTATTTGTTGCTCTCCATGCGGTTTCCTAAAAGGAATTCCTAAATGCAGTGGTATGTGGGAGGAAAGTAGAACTCGATGAAAATCAGAGTGATAATATTCCAGACACTGATCCTTTACGGAACATGAACAGTTCATCAGTGATGAAACTATACCACAATCTTTGAATACACAAGAACCACGTATGTCGGAGAGAGTCAGAAAACAACCTGGGAGGTATGGGTTTCTGATCTCACCTCATGTAGATATTAATCTTATTGAGGAAAATGAACCGACTAGGTATAAGGAAGTGATACAAGGTATCAACTCCTTTTATGACAAAGTGTCATGAAGTCCGAAATGGATTCCATATATACCAACCAAGTTTGGATACTGGTTGATGTACCAGAAGGCATTGTGCTTATTGGTACTAAATGGGTCTTCAATGAAGACAGACATGGATGTCAACATATAAATGTACGCAGCTAGGCTTGTACAGAAAGGGTATCGTCAACGACATAATGTCGATTACGATGAAACTTTTTCACCTATTTCCATGATTAAATCCATTCGGATAATGCTTGCTATTGCTGCATATTTCATTTATGAAATATGGCAGCTGAATGCCAAAACCGCTTTCATTAACGGAAACCTTTTGGAGGATGTTTGTATGTAACATCCTGACGGTTTTATCGTGCCAAAACATGCAAACAAGGTTTGCAAGTTAAATCAATCCATTTATGGATTGAAACAAGCATTGAATTATTGGAACCATCGTTTTGATGTAATCATAATGGTATATGATTTAATTCAAAACGAATATGATTCTTGTGTATATAAGAGGGTTAGTGGGAGCGCACTGACATTCATTGTCCTTATGTTGATGATGTATTGCTTCTCGACAATAACATTCCCATACTATAATCGGTGAAAGCTTGGCTTTCATAAAATTCTCCATGAAAAACCTGGGAGAAACATGCTTTATTCTAGGAATAAAGATCTATTGGGATAGATCTAGAAAGCTGCTGACACTCTCCCAGAGCTCATATGTTATGAAAATGTATGCAACCTGATGTCTCATATGCTTTGAGCATATGCAGTCACAATCAGGACCAATCCAAATTATGGTCACTGGATTGAAGTAAACAACATCCTTGAGTATCTTGGATGAACTAAGGATGCTTTCTGAGAATATGGGTAAAGGAGAACTTGAGGTGACTGGGATCACCGCTGCAAGTTTCCAAACCGATAAAGACGACTGTAATCACAATAAGGGTATATATTTAGTTTGAATAACGAAACAGTGAGCTGGAAATTTTCCAAGCAAGATACTGTAGCCGATTAAACGATAAAAGCGGAATATTGCTGCAGCTGAGGCAGCAAAAGAAGCATTTTGGATCTAATAAAATTCCTAATTGGATTAGGAGTAGTTATGTTAGCAGCTGAGCTGGGCTACAACATAGGCTAAGGAACCGCGGTCTCATCAACGATCCAAGTATGTACTTCGACTAATTCATCTGATTCGTGAGATCATAAATCGTGGCGATGTGATGATCGAATAAATCACATCAGATGATAACCTTATAAATCCACCGATGAAAGCTATTTCTCAGCAGAAGTTTGAGCGACCCATACATAGTTCAGGTGTTGGACACTTGAGTGATTGGCTATAGGCCAAGTGGGAGATTGTTGGTAATTATGACCCATAGCATCACTATGTTGTAAAGAACATGGTGTTCTTGTACAAAATTAATTATGTGACAAAGGAAATTGCTCTTTTATCATTTGTAATTGGATTACCTGGATATATAAATGATAAAAGTCCATATGATTAGTACCAGATTAATAAGATATGAGACAATATTAATCCACTAAGGTTTAATCATTAAATATCCCTAGTCGTAGTATTATCGAGACTGTACATCGATAATGCAGAATAGGCTAGTATTACACTTGTGCACATTATGGAAGCTTAACGGCATAGTTCTCATATATTTGGGTATTGGATACTCATACAAGTGTGATATGAGGTTCTGTTTACTGATGGTACGGGAACAGCTTCGCTCTGGATAGACCCTTCGGAATCCCATTGGTAGTATGACTATGTGTCTATGGGAATCCGAATCAGGGTAGGTGTATATGGTATTAACCTGAGACTTGAATCGCTAATACTTGTGACAATCAGTATACTTTGGTTTTGGTCGTCCGGGGCTTTAACAGGTTCTGTGTATGTCTCTTCTGGGTATACTAAGAATCGTAGTGTATTGGGTGTGATGTCAAGATGGAATTATCACTTCAATCATATGGAGATGATGATCAAACATGGATACAGAACTGATACTCTATAGTGCTATAGCCATCGGGAAAGTATGACTAGGTCATGACTTTCTGATCATAAAGAGACTAGTTGCTAGTGATCCGATATATGCTTCGTACGGGGCATACACAACTCCAGCCTCAGGCCAAGCATATGACATCTGATACTGGATCGTAATACGCAATACTATGTATACTACGCCTCATATAGATCTTGTATTCCTTAAAAGAATATTTCTGGAGAATTGGGTAGGCACAGTGTTTTGCTAGAAGCCAACCATGTCTTCTAAATCGGTAAGAACGTGGTACGAGGTACGCACGTATTCGGATAGTCCGATGACTGTATTTACTGCCAACATATGCATGGATCTCTTGGGTCGCCTCCCAAAGATTCACCAATGACATTTGACTCGAACATAATTAATCTGGGATTAATTATGAGAGAGACAAAATTAATCTGGGATTAATTGTGGTAAGAATTTATCTGGGATAAAATTCGAATAGAAGAAGAGAGAGAATGATTAATTTGAAATTAATCGATTAAATAATATATTTGATATATTAAATGAAATCGGATTTCAAAGCGGAATTAAAATTGGATTTTAATTCAGGCAAACGAATTAATTTAGAATCAATTCGCAAGCGACTTTCGTAATAATTTTGCTAGGCATTATTATTTAATTAAATTGGATTTTAATTCGGGCAAACGAATTAATTTAGAATCAATTCACAAGCGACTTTCGTAATAATTTTGCTAGGCATTATTATTTAATTAAATTAGATTTAATTATGTCGCAACGGAAAATTCATTTATTCGGAATTAAATGAACCCGGGCCCGAGCGAAGTTGCGTGTTGAGTTAGACGACTTAAATTTCGAATTTAAAAGGGTGGGACCCACTTCACTTACATCAACATATTGGAGATGTGATGGAAGTGGTTAGGCTTATTTCATGGATTTGATTTGTTGAGTGTAAAGCTTGGATTGCTTTTAAAACACTCAAACCAATTCAACACACAAACTTAGTATAAATTAACTTGTTGACTTTGGAAGTGTGTAGAATTCACTATTCACAGCAACATATTCTATCTTCTTCCTCACAAAAACGTGAGCTTCTCTTCTCTCCCATGGATTTTTGTTACAAAAATTCAAGTATGCTAGCACATTAAGGAGTGAAACAAGGTGATAGGGAGACTCACCCAAGTGTTGGAAACACTAAAAGAGGGCTTAGAGCTTCTACATCCATGAAAAAGTTTTGAACTTCCACCAATCTTTGTAAGTAATTTCCGCAACTTACTTTAGATTATTCACACACAAATCATTCCTTAGAGATCATTGGCATGTCTAGGACACTAACAAAATCAACCTTGAATCATTCAGTATTCGCTCTAACAAATACCCACATGACTATACGAGTTTTCATTGCTCTTGGTCCATTGGGTTAGACCATTAGGACTCCAATTCCAATATACGACAAGTGCTAGTCTTATAGGTTATAGGAATTCGACCATATTCCAAAATCAATGACTAGGAATATATTCTTTAAGAATAGTTTATAATAGTAATATTATCCCAAATGAAGGACCACGTCTAGTATTCAGTATCACTACATGATTATTTTAAGGTCGTGTCATTTTCATCATATAAATATATATTTATATATTAAACCAATATACGATAAGAGATAATGACATAACAATAACTACCATTAACAAAATGAAATGAAAATATAGTTATTTTATTAATAAATAATAAAATATAATATACCATACATTATTCGGATTGGTGCTCAAAGCCCAAACTCCAATAAACTCTCACTTGCTTAGTGTCAATCCGGATAGTACCAAAGTCCCATCTCCTCAATATGTTTATCGAATAAATTTGGAGGTAAGTCCTTAGTAAGCGGGTCTGCTATGTTGTATTGTCCTTGAACCTTTAAGACCATTATATCTTTTCGTTTGACAATTTCTCTATTCATTTAATATTTCATTTCTACGTGTTTAGATTTGGAATGCGCTCTTGGCTCTTTAGCTTACGCAAAGGCTCTGCTATTATCATAGAAAAGTGGGATCAGATCCTCAACACTAGGCACAATATCTAGTTATGTGATAAAATTTCCAATCCAAACAGCTTTTTTAACAGTTTCTAAAGCCGCTATAAATTATGCCTAAGTGGTGGAATCAACTGTAAAGTCTTGTTTTGAACATCGCTAACTAACTGCACCTCCATTAAGGGTAAATATGTATCCGGATGTAGACTTTCTATCATCCGGAATTCCATGGAAATCGGAGTCTGTATAACCCTTAAGTTATAACTTATCTTCTACTTAAATTAGAAACTTATCCTTATTACTCTTAAGGTATTTCATGATATATTTCACGACTACCCAATGCTCATTACCCAGATCGGAATGATATCGGCTAGTCACACTAAAGTCAAAACTAGTGCCAAGTCTTGTACATAGCATAACATACATAATAATTCTGATACAAGAAGCATATGGAAAGTTAGACATTCTAACTCTTTCTTCCTCGGTCCGAGGTGTCACTTTCTTCGAAAGATGTATGTCGTATCAAAATGGTACATTTATTGCATTGTTGTTCGTAAAATCGTACCTTTCTAATATTTGATCTATGTACGTGGATTGAGACAACCATATAAGCTTTCTTTCTTTATCCCAGTAGAGCCTTATTCCCAATATATAGGAAGTTTCACCCATGTCTTTCATACAGAAGTTCTTGTAAATGTATGTTTTTACAATTTGCATCAATCATATATCATCCCCAATGATAAAGATATCGTCTACATACGATACAAAGAATATTATCATGCTCTCACTAACTTTTTTAACACACGGTTATTCCTCATTCTTGATGAATCCAGATAATCTAATTATCTCATCAAAAGAAAGATTCTAGCTTCGGGATGTCTGTTGAAGTCCATAAATAGACTTCTTGAGCTTACAAATCATGTTTGAAGTCTCACTGGATATCTCATTTAGGAACGAAGTTTTCACATCCATCTATCATATCTCATAATCGTGATATGTAGCAATTGATAAAAGTATCCTAATAGATTTCAACATGGCGACTAGTGAAAAAGTATCCTCATAGTCAATCCCAGGATGTTGAGTGTAAACTTTCGCTACCAATCCCTTAAAGGTTTCCACATTTCCATTGAGTCCACGCTTCATTTTATAAACCCATTTACAGCCAATAGGTTTAATTCTTTCAAGAAGCTCAACCAAGTCCCAGACTTGATTGTCACGCATAGAATCCATTTCGAATTTCATGGCTTCTTGTTATTTTCCTGAATCGATATCCAATATCACTTCTTTATATGTTTCCGGATCTGTCTCCTCCAAGAGGAGAACATCGAGGCTCGCATCAGATGTTAAAAATAGTCTTTCTCGAGGCCTTGACACTCTAATCGACCAACGTAGAACCTGTGTCGAAGATCATTCACCTAGTTGGATCGCTAATTCTGTCTCAGGTTCTTTTAAGTTATGATCAAACTCATCAAGTTCAATCTTTTTATAATTCTCACTTTCTCTTAAAAATTCATTTTCAAGAAAAATGGCAAAACGAGCAACAAATACATTTCGTTGCTTAGAATTATAGAATTGGTATTCCAAAGGTTTTTAGGATATCCAACGAACCTGAATTTATACCTTATGTGTGTAGTTTATCCCGCTGCATGACTCTAACATACCCGGGACAACCCCAACTCTAACACTAAGTTTATTTAAGACTTAGATTTCTACCTTACCATATCTGATATGGATTCATAGAAATAACTTTCAATGGAACTCTGTTCAGTATGTGGGCAATAGTCAGTAAAGTATAACCTCAAAGGTAATATGGAAGATCTATATAGCTCATCATAGAATGCACCATATCTAATATAGTACAATTTCTTCGCTCAGAGACATTATTGTGTTGAGGAGTTCGTGGTGGACTATATTGGGCGAGAATCTCATTCTCCCTTAAATAATATCTTAACTATTCGATCATGTATTCACCACCTAGATTTTATCGAAGGCACTTGATGAATTTCCTGGTTTGTTTTTCAACTTCGTTTCAGAATATTTTGAACTTATTAAATGTTTCTGATTTATGTCTCATCAAATAGACATAACCAAATCGTGACTTATCATCTCTGAAAGTCACAAAGTATGTATAACTGTCATGAAGACATAATATAATGGACCACACACATCATTTTGTACTAGCTTCAATAAATCATTAGCACGGTATCTGATAGCAAGAAATAAGGCCTTTGTCATTTTTGCTTTGATACATGACTCACAAATGAGATAAAAAATCTAAGATAAGATCTTCAATCAAACTATTATTAACCAATTTTAACAGACGTCTAACACTTATGTGGCCCAATCTCATATGTCATTATTCAGTATTATTTGATTCAGATATTTTACTTTTATTTTCTTCTATATAAAAGACATCTCGGTATGTTTCCAAAATATAATGATTGTTATATAAAGAATATTTACATATCAAATAGTTGTCATTATTATTGTAACATCCCCAATTCGGGAACGTTACTGGCAGGTGACAGATTCCACTGCCACCTAAGCCTCTGACTGAAATCGGAATTCAAACATTCTTTTAACAGCACACATAACAAAATAGATTAACTGTATGAACCATTAAACATAACACGTACACAAACCAGTTACTGTATAACCACATATATACATAGACTATACATCACATAAACCAAACGAGACTATATTCTATATGAATGTAGACATGACATGATGAACCCATACAACTAGTGACTGCAGTGCTGCTTCTGTCCCTGATCTATGTCTCCCAAAAGATAGTCTTGGCTCACGAGTAGAAAAGTCCTGCAAAAATCTAGAGAGTGGGGGATAGGGGTGAGTCCTAAATAACCCAGTGAGTGGAGCTATAAAACAGGAAAACAAACAACATTAGAAAGTACTTATAATCTATGAAACAACTTTTAGAATCCTTAAAACATAAAACCAGAGTTTTTCCTTTGAGAACCTTTTTACAAAAATATTTATGAAAACATTTGTGTCATCATCAGAAGTATCATCGGTCATCATGCACACAATCTCGTGGTATTGGGGCGTTATGTCTCGCCGTCCCCTAAGCCACTAAACTAGTCAATAGTGGTACTATCAGTTCCACCAATCTGTCTCTGAAAATCCGGGTCTATGGGCCTCACTATCCCACTAGCCCAATACCCAAGATCTAGAGGCATCTGTCATCTCTAGTTCTGTATCCCGTATCCACACGTCTATATCCGGATTGGTTACTGATATCCGTCAATTCCATATCTGTATCAAGTTACACATGAGGTGGGTTTTTCCCTCATACCTCCAAAATCAAGAAATCATACTTTTGAAATCATTTTTATCATCAAAATATTAATATGAAACCAAGCTTTATCAAAAGCTTAAATCATATATCTCATTCGTATGAAATTATCATTTCAAGTAAAATCATTAAATCAACAATCTACAAAATCATATCTGAAATAACATTTAAAAACTCTGAAATAAGTTCTCCACTCACAGTGCTATGGCAAGTCGGGTGCAGTATACGACGTAGGTGACCTCCGAGTGGCTTGACGTTGATCTAATGCCAAAGAAACCGTTAGTTTTCCTTCTAATGATTTGCAAAGTATATGCAATACATGGTTGTTGTTCTAAGCTTATGACATTGCTTATAATATTTCTACACACCTATATGAAACCCTTAGAGTGCCCCCCAATGTCTTAGGATAAAACTGGAATTGATAAAATTAACCTTGAGAATTTAGCAACGCGTCGCGATGCCGAGGGTTGGGTGTCGCGAAGCCGTGAAGCAGAATTGAGGCAATAAGTCATCTCTGTTTTGTGAGTCGCGATGCTGCCTCAAGGGTGTCACGAGGCTTAATGTCTAAAATCACCCAAACACCAAATTTCCAGTACGCGTCGCGATGCTAAGGAGTGCGCGTCGCGACGCTAGGCCATTTCCAAGACCTAATTCTAGCCTCACATGCAAACACAATTTCCACAAACAGCATTAGAAAGTACAAATAATCTATTAAACAACTTTTAAAATCCTTAAAACATAAACCAGAGTTTTTCCTTTGAGAACGTTTTTGCAAAAAAATTTATGAAAACATATGTATCATCATCAGAAGTATTATCGGTCATCATGTACATAATCCCGTGGTCTTGGGGCGTTACGTCTCGCTATCCCCTAAGACACTAAACCAGTCAATAGTGTACTATCAGTGCCACCAATCTGTCTCTGAAAATCCGGGTCTATGGGCCTCACTATCCCACTAGCCCAATACCCAAGATCTAGAGGCAATTTTCATCTCTAGTTCTGTATCCTGTGTCCACACGTCTATATCCGGATTGGTTACCGATATCCGTCAATTCCATATCTGTATCAAGTTACACCTGAGGTGGGTTTTTCCCTCATGCCTCTAAAATCAAGAAATCATACTTTTGAAATCATTTTTATAATCAAAACATTAATCTGAAACCAAGCTTTATCAAAAGCTTAAATCATATATCTCATTAGTATGAAATTATCATTTCAAGTAAAATCATTAAATCAACAATCTACAAAATCATATCTGAAATAACATTTAAAAACTCTGAAATAAGTTCTCCACTCACAGTGCTATGGCAAGTCGGGTGCAGTATGCGCCGTAGGTGACCTCCGAGTGGCTTGACGTTGATCTAATGCCAAAGAAACCGTTAGTTTTCCTTGTAATGATTTGCAAAGTATATGAAATACATGGTTGTTGTTCTAAGCTTATGACATTGCTTATAATATTTCTACACACCTATATGAAACCCTTAGAGTGCCCCCCAATGTCTTAAGATAAAACTGGAATTGATAAAATTAACCTTGAGAATTTAGCAACGCGTCGCGATGCCGATGGTTGGGTGTCGCGAAGCCGTGAAGCAGGATTGAGGCAATAAGTCATCTCTGTTTTGTGAGTCGCGATGTTGCCTCAAGGGTGTCACGACGCTTAATGTCTAAAATCACCCAAACACCAAATTTCCAGTACGCGTCACGATGCTAAGGAGTGCGCGTCGCGACGCTAGGCCATTTCCAAGACCTAATTCTAGCCTCACATGCAAACACAATTTCCACAATACAATATAAGTCATAACCACAACAAATACAAAACATATCACTCAATAATCCTTAATCACCATCTGAAAACCGTTTCTTGAACCCCAGCTTAGTTTCACACTTAGGGATTACACAAATTTGGGGTTTCTGTAGTAAACAATTTCCTTGCGCAGCTGAAACGTCTTAGGCACACGGATCAGACTTGAAATTTTTTATGCCATTCCCTTTGAGTGGCCGAATGCAACCAGCAGTACCACTAAACTTTTGCTACTATTTTTGACAAAATTTCAGTTCCGAAACAGCCCCAGAACAGTCCCCGAACAACCCCAAATAGCAATGCAAAAATCGGACTGTTTTGGACATAAAATGCGCCCAAACCACAACCAAACAATCCACTATTTTCATGAACTGCAGTGACATTTTCACGTCTGATTTTGAAAGAAAAAAAGCCCCAGCACAATCCCAAAAATCCCCTATGTTCCCAAAAAATTCCGGATTGATACGATACCAAACCGAGCCCCGAAACACCCAACCAAGTGGCGGTAGTGAGCAAAAATTATGCCCACTGCCGTGAGTCAATAATATATGAAAAGAATGATTTTGGTTCAACACCACAAAGTCTTCCGAGCTATATCTCGTTACCAACGGAAACTAGTGTGGGCTAGACTCACAAAATCAATCCCTAAACTATTTAGAGATTAATGTCACACAATAACTTTTGTTGTTTTATTTCTATTTATCTTTTTGTTCTTCTTTTATTTTCCCAACAACTTGAGAGGATTTGGAGAAGAAGAAGATGGAGGCTAGGGTTAGAGAATGAGAGATTAGGCAAAAGAAAATTCAATTTTCTTTTTATACCTAGGATAATTAATTTCCAAAATTAACAAATCCTTTCCCATTCCTTACTCCAATTTTCGGCTAAGCATGTTAAATTTCAATAAATTTTGTAACAAATTATTTACTTTCCATAAAGCCAAAGATGTTACAAAAAAAAGAAATAATTATAACATTTAAAAGGTGTAACTTCCAAATTGAATCCAAGGGTTTCCAAAACCCAAAATTTGGAAATTACAATCTTGGTTTGATCAAATTATATCATATATAATTTAATATTTTGTATTTAATAATTATCATATAATTATTAAAATCATATATTAACTTTTAATATATAGTTACAAGTGTGACAAAATAATATTATTAATTATATTAACAATATTTATGCATATGTGAGTATATAATTGGACTATCCAATTATACTAAATCCACTATAGTATATCGAGCTAGCACGGGGACCAAATGGACCTACGGTTCCGAGCTCTAATAATCTCGAAATATTAATTAAGCTCTTAGTAAAATATTCCAAATTATTAACTCCGGGTTATTCCACTAAACCCGAAGTTGCACTCTCGTTGCCGCAGATGATATATTAAGCCGAACCAAGTCGGTGTCCATCGATATAGTCGATACATACAAATTGACCCTTCACGAGTATCTCATAATTAGAGTATGGTCATAATGTCAGTTATACCCCTCTAATTATTTATACCTTAAGTATAATTGATTCTCTAATGAACGATTTATTCATAACCATTATGAATTTTATCTTTCTATTCGTAATAGAAATACTTGAGCGCTCTAACCGTTCAAGTATCGAATCAACCCTTAAGGAAAATACTCCTCTACTTCTCGCAAGAAGGAGTGAACTCCATATATATGTAAAATATTTCCAGCTAACACAACAGACCATGCCCCTAAAGTACGTAGTTATTGGTTGGGACTGCTACACCAACCTCACCTTTGTAAATCAAAGGACATAGCCTGCCATGCAGGAGTTCGTAGTACACACATGATTAAGGTCAATCCATATATGACAATCTAGTAGATCGAAATGACTTTCTTTGCTTAACGGATATTATAAGAATGTCATTTCCATATGGGTTCAGTCCTATATGATCACATCATACAAGGTGCCTCCATTCTTATGTCTCTACATTGACGATCCCGGATCAAGGTCGCCATACAAATATATAATGGACCGCAGCTATAGATAAACCGCAAACAAAGTACCCATTTTGTTTGCTCTCTATAGACTATTTAAGATTACCATCTTCAGACTTAAATCCTCTTGTGTATGACAGTCATATACTAAGTCTGAAGGCACATAAGTAATCTAGGGTATTCAAGATAATTTATAATATGCGAAATTTAAACAAACACTTTGATAAATGAATAATGCATCATTTTATTTCAAAACATATAAAGCCTTTTACATTACAAGTAGCTCTAGGGCATGCATCCCAACAATCTCCCACTTGCACTAGAGCAAATGGGACATGTCATGTAATCCTATACCATTTAGGTGACCTTCAAACACTTTAGCCGACAAGGTCTTTGTAAACGGATCTGCCAGGTTCCTATGAATTTCCTCTCTATATGCTTTCCTCTCTTGTGGCTTCTTGGTTCTTTGAATTTGCCACCGTACCACTATTATCACAATAAAGTATGAGTGATTTATCCATATCTGGAACAACTTCCAGATCTCCTAAGAATTTATGGAGTCAGACTGCTTCCTTAGCTGCCTCACAAGCTGTTACATACTCAGCCTCCATGGTGGAGTCAGCAATGTAAGATTGCTTTACACTCCTCCATGCTATAGCCCCACCACTTAGGGTAAACACTGATCCAGATGTTGATTTCTTAGAATCGACATCTGTCTGAAAATCAGAGTCTGTATATCCCTTTAGGATCATATCCTCACTGAAATATACAAGCATATAATTTCTTGTTCTCTTAAGATACTTGAGAATGTGTTTCACAGCCACATTCTCGTTCTCTTAAGATGTTATGCAATGATCCAATACTGGGTTAGACTGAAACCTACTGACTACTCCCACTGCAAAACAGATATCCGGTCTCATGCATAACATGACATACATGAGACTACCAACTGCTGAGGCATATGAGATATGTCTCATTTCCTCAACATCTTGAGGTGTCTTATGAGACTGTTCTTTTGACAAATGAATTACATCGCGATAAGATAGATTGCCTTTCTTGGAATTCAGCATCCCAAATCGAACAAGTACCTTGTCGATATAGGATGTCTGAGACATAGCTAACAGTTGTTTCTTGCGATCTCGAAGTATCTGAATCCCAAGAACATAACTTGCCTCTCCTAAATATTTCGTTTGGAATTAGTTAGCTAGCCAGGTTTTCACTTCCGATAATATCCTTACATCATTCCCAATGAGTAAAATATCATCGACGTATAAAATAAGAAAAACCACATTCTCGTCAATGATGCGCTTGTATACACAAGGCTCATCATCATTATGCTCAAATTCATAAGACTTGATCGTGGTATCAAATCTTATATTCCAAGAACAAGATGTCTGCTTAAGTTCATAAATGGACCTTTGCAGCTTGCAAACCTTTTGCTATTGACCTTGGGCTATGAACCCCTCTGGTTGTACCATATAGATAGACTCATCAAGATTGACATTCAAGAATGCAGTACTGACGTCTATTTGCCAAATCTCATAGTCATAATATGCGGCAATGGATAGAAGAGTGCATATGGATTTGAGCATGACTACTGGCGAGAAAGTTTTCGTATAGTCAACTCCCTCTTTTTAGGTATAACCCTTGGCCACTAGCCTAGCCTTCTGCTCCATTCTTTCTCTTGTAGATCCACTTGCAACCTATAGGTTTTACCCCATCGTGTTGGTCTATAAGTTCCCAGACTAAGTTGGAGTACATAGACTACATCTCTAGGTTCATGGCTTTGAGTCATTCATCTTTATCAGAATCATCAATTGCACTATGATAGGTCAATGGATCATCTATACCATCGCTGGATGCGACAACTTGTGCCTATCCAACTCTAAGATAGCGATCAGGTTGTCGTACAACCCTCTCACAATATCTATGTGGTAGATCATTCTGATGAGCTTGCATCTGACGCTGTATTTGTCAACTATCGTTAACGATGGTGTGCTGGTCGAACTAGCAAGTAGCTCATCGAGTAAAATTTTACTTCGAGGTTTGAACTCCCTCATATAGTCTTTCTCTAGAAACGTAGCATTTGTCGATACAAACATTTTGTTATCTTCAGAGCTATAGAAGAATCCACCCCTAGTATCATTAGGATAGCCTACAAATAGGCACACCTGAGAACGTGGCTCCAACTTTGTTGTCTTATTCTTCAGCACATATGTTGGACACCCCCATATACGGAAATATCATAAACTAATTTTACGACCACCCCAAAACTCTAAGGGAGTCTTAGGAACAGACTTAGATGGAACTACATTAAGGATATGCATTGTAGTTTGCAGTGCATATCCCCAGAATGAACTAGGTAGTGAGCTATAAGTAAACATAGATCTCATCATGTCTAGTAGGGTCCGATTTCTCCTCTCCGCAACACCATTTTGTTGTGGTGTTCCAGGTGCTGTGATCTGGGATACTATCACATGCTCAATCAAGAATTCCTCGAAATCTCTGTCAATGTATTCTCCTCCATGATCTGATCGTAGAGTTTTGATTGTTTTACCTAACTGGTTCTCAACCTCAGCACGATACTCTTTGAACTTTTCAAAAGTGTCTGACTTATGCTGCATTAGGTAAATATACCCATATCTAGAATAATTGTCAATAAATATGATGAAGTATTCATAATCACCTCGGACTCTTACATTCATCGATCCGAAAATGTATGAATGTATAAGCTCAAGTGGTTGACTGGCTCTTATACCTTTTCCAGTAAAAGGTCTCTTGGTCATTTTTCTTTCTAAACAGGATTCACAGACTGGTAAAGTTTCGAGCTTTAACTGGTTTAAGGCTCCATTCTTTATCAACCTATCTATCCGGTCAAGGCTGATATGACCAAGTCTAAGATGCCACAGATATGTGTCATCGTGAGAAATCTTTAGCCGTTTAGTTTTAGGTTTCTCAACCTTAAATATTTCAGCGTTGAGCAGTGACCTATATGTTAACGGTCTTAACACATACAAGTTATTTTCTGAGTTTCTTGTGCATATGTTTAATCGATTTCTACCAATAATAACCAAATTGCTATTAAAAGAAACTGAAAAACCATCATCCAAAAGTTTAGAAAAAAAAAATCAAATTCCTGCGAAAAACATGAATGAATAACACATTGTTCAAATTTAAATAATTATTATTTGTAAAATTTAAACTGGAAACTCCCACTTCTCTTGCTGAAACGTCATCTCATGTCTCGACCCTCATGGTTTAGTCACCTTCAGCAAGGTCCCTCCATGAGTTAAGTAGCTGCAAAGAAGAACAAACATGGTTAGTGGCTCCAGAATCAACAATCCAGGCGGATTTATCATCCTCCACCAATAGAGATTTGATAACGAGTAAATCATATTTACCTATATCATTTTTCTCCTTCAGCTCAACAAGGTATTTAGGACAATTCCTTTTCCAATGCCTATTCTTGTTGCAGTGGAAATATTTTCCCTTTGGCTTGGCATCCTTGGAGCCTTTCTTGTTCTTCTTCTCCATGGGCTTAGCCTCAGCCTTCCCAGCGTTATTCTTCTTCAACTTTGCAGATTTTGAAGACTCGGAAACATTTACCTCAACATTGGGCTTACGAGGATCCACAGCATGGACTCGTAGTAGGTGAGCTCATTAAGCAGCTGGGTCAAAGTAAAAGTCAACTTGTTCGTAACATTGTTGCTTTTAAACTGCAGAAAACTCTTCAGAAGAGTTTCCATAATCATGGTCACCTGGCTACGCTCATCAATACGAGCTCTATGGGTTTCAGCAGTGTTGAGATAGGTCATCATCCTCAAGTCATGCTCTCGGACTGATGTCTCATCCTTCATCCTAGCAGTCATCACTGAGACCATGGCCTCATGACGTTAACGCTCCGAAGGCTGCCCAAACATGCCCTGTAATGACTCCATCATCTGAGATGCTGAAGCCATAGGTTCATGCTTTGCAGCAAGAACCTCAGACATCCCTGCTAGTAAGTAGCAACAGGCTTTCTCATTAGCTATGACCCATTTCTGGTAGGCATCGAGCACAGCTTGGACAACATTTATGGCCGGCTCGGGAGGACACTCCTCCGTCAGGATAAACTTTAGTTCTTCGCAGACCAGGATAATGTTAATGTTACTTTTCCACTTAACATAATTTTTTCCTGTAAATTTATCATTTGAGAGTATGGAAATAATCGGAGAAACCATGGCTGAAAAATAAAATAAACATGCATTTAACATTCATTCATCGCATATTAAGATTATAAAACATTTGTGGCATAAAATTAATCATGATGCATGAACCATGAATAACGAATTAGAAATCTAAGAGCCGCCGTAGGGTAGGTCTAGTATTTGCATGATAGATCGAGACAATCTCAATTGATTAATATATGCGGGAATAACTCTTATTCCTATATTAACCAACTACCGTTAGATTTGATCAAGGAATTTAGATTAATATTTAATCATTCCTTTGTGAGTGTGACCCGTCATTTCGGGATCCTTGGACTTAACTAGTGAAGTGCCGCTGTATGGTAGGTCAGTTCACCAGATACATATAGAATCTATATCCTCTCAGAATTCAAACCTGATATTGACCCAAAATGGACACCATCCGTAGGGCGACGAAAGTAAAGCCATCTCGAGACGCCTTTTGAATCTCATGTTTTCGGACTAACAACGGATATCGTGGGATATATTGTCGTATATCCCTCTCTCACTCACTATTTTTAGTTTTAGGTTTTTATTTATAAAATATCTAATATTTTAATTTAACTAGTATGAATAAATTGATGGCGGCTAAATCATAACTCTTATTTACACTAATAGACCATTAGTGACTTAACCAATTTTAACTCTTAAAATCTATATCACTAATTTCCATTAGTCTCTACTAATATTATTACTCAATTAAACTAATTTAATTAGAGTGAAATTAGTGACCTATTATATTTTAACTCTTAAAATACTAGAACACTAATTGGTGTAAAATTTTAGAATCCTAAAATGGTCAATATTTATATTAAACTATTTAATTAATCTTGTGCGTTATAAAATCCAATGGTACGTGGAATTGTATCCCGAGTGCATACCACATTACCGCCCATTCGGATTCGGCTATGAAATTTATGTCCGGGTTTCCATCCTATATACAATGGAATTTATTATGCACTTACCCAATGACTTCGAAAGAATTGAACGAGGAGCCGTATGAGGTGAAAATCTCATGTACGGTTCTGTAGAGTGGCAGTAAGGGTGACTTATCTGTCAACTTTTCCACTATCACCCCCAAAAAACCAAACTCTGTCTTACGTAAAGTTGCCAGAGTACGATTAACCTCTGGGTTTGAAATCACTGCTTATATACCCGGTATTGGCCATAATTCACAAGAACATTCTGTAGTATTAAGTCCAATATATTAGAATTCAGATTTTAAACCATAAAACCATTTATCCAATTAATTTATTTTCCATGCATATCCTGTTCTAATTTAAACATTTTAAATCACATAAAATCATATTTCATGTCTATAATGATAATGCATCTAAAGCATTTTATGGCATGTGAAATGCAAGAGTAGGCACCCTAAGCTATATGACATGTTATTCAAACATTTCGAATTAAAACATACATATAACATAAAAATTATTTTGCATTGACATGGGTCTTATTTTTCCCTATACTAATCTAATTAGGACGAAAATTCCCAAGGCATCCTTTGGCCTTCAAAACACGCTCCAAGGTAGTGTTGGCTCCTTTTGCGACTCCGATGCTCCAAATTACAACAATCGAAATTTTACATTGGAAAATAAAAAATACAACAATTGTAAAAAATAGCCTTATGGCCTTACATCCCAAAATCAAAACCAACAATAAAATAAGAGCCGGAAAAATTTACGACCAATGTAAAATCCATTCTTCACATGAAAAATAATAATCATTCATCACATGAAAAAAATAATCATTCATCACATGAATATTATTTTGTGCATACTCATCCAAACATGCATATCAATATTTATAACACATATAAATATATAAAAACAGTAACTTTAAATGAAAAAATGAAGGGGTAAGAACACTTTTCAACCTCGCTCTTGATGCCAATTGTAGTAAACGCTTTCCTTGCGCATCGGAAATGGCTTAGGCACACAGATCGGACTTGAAACCAAACAGCCCCGAATAATAGTGCAAAAACTTGATTGTTTTGGACACAAAATGTGCCCAAACCACAACCAAAATAGTCCACTATTTTCGTGAACTGCAGTGACATTTTCAGGTCTGATTTTTTAGAGAAAAATAGCCCCAACACAATCCCAAAAGTCCCATATGTGTTTCCCAAAAAATTCCGGATTGATACGATACCAACCGAGCCCCGAAACACCCAACCAAATGGCGGCAATGAGCAAAAGTTATGCCCACTGCCGTGAGTAAATAATAGATAAAAAGAATGATTTTTAGTTCAACACCACAAAGTCTTCCGAGCTATATCTAGTTACCAACGGAAACTAGTGTGGGATAAACTCACAAAATCAATCCCTAAACTATTTAGAGATTAATGTCACACAACAACTTTTGTTGTTTTATTTTTATTTTTTTTTATTTTTTATTTTCCCAACAACTTGAGAGGATTTAGAGAAGAAGAAGATGGAGGCTAGGGTTAGAGAATGAGAGATTAGGCAAAAGAAAATCCAATTTTCTTTTTATACCTAAGATAATTAATTTCCAAAATTAACAAATCATTTCCCTTTCCTTACTCCAATTTTCGGCCAAACATGTTAAATTTCAATAAATTTTGTAACAAATTACTTACTTTCCATAAAGCCAAAGATGTTACAAAAAAAAAAGAAATAATTATAACATTTAAAAGGTATAACTTCCAAATTGAATCCAAGAGTTTCCAAATCCCAAAATTTGGAAATTACAATCTTGGCCTTATTAAATATATCATATATAATTTAATATTTTGTGTTTAATAATTATCATATAATTATTAAAACCATATATTAACTTTTAATAAATAATTCCAAGTGTGACAAAATAATATCATTAATTATATTAACAATATTTATGCATATGTGAGTATATAATTGGACTATCGAGCTAGCACGGGGACCAAATGGAGCTACGGTTCCGAACTCTAATAATCTTGAAATATTAATTAAGCTCTTAATTAAATATTCCGAATTATTAACTCCGGGTTATTCCACTAAAACCCGAAGTTGCACTCTTGTTGCCGCAGATGATATATTAAGCCGAACCAAGTCGGTGTCCATCGATATAGTTGATACATACGAAATGACCCTTCACGAGTATCTCATAATTAGGGTCGGGTCATAATGTCAGTTATACCCCTCTAATTATTTATACCTTAAGTATCATTGATTCTCTAATGAACGATTTATTCATAACCATTATGAATTTAATCGTTCTATTCGTAATAGAAAGACTTGAGCACTCTAACCGTTCAAGTTCTGAATCAACCCTTAAGGAAGATAATCCTCTAATTCTCGCAAGAAGGAGTGAACTCCATATCTATGTAAAATATTTCCAGCTAACACAACAGACCATGCCCCTAAAGTACGTAGTTATTGGTCGGGACTGCTACACCAACCTCACCTTTGTAAATCAAAGGACATAGCCTATCATGCATGAGTTCGTAGTACATTCAGGATTAAGATCAATCCATATATGACTATCTAGTAGATCGAAATGATTTTCTTTGTTTAATGGATATTATAAGAATGTCATTTCCATCTGGGTCCAGTCCTATATGATCACATCATACAAGGTGCCTTCCTTCTCATGTCTCTACATAGACGATCCCGGATAAAGGTGGCCATACAAATATAGAATGGACCGCAGTTATAGATAAACCGCAAACGAAGTACCTGTTTTGTTTGCTCTATATGGACTATTTAAGATTACTAACTTCAGACTTAAATCTTCTTGTGTATGACACTCATACACCAAGTCTGAAGGTACATAAGTAATCTAGGGTATTCAAGATAATTTATAATATGCGAAATTTAAACAAACACTTTGATAAATGAATAATGCATCATTTTATTTCAAAACATATAAAGCCGTTTACATTACATGTAGCTCTAGGGCATACATCCCAACAGTTTCACAACCCTCAACTTTTCCAACTCAATAACCATTAACACATCACTAAACTCAAGCTACTAACACTCTTCAAACTTCAAATCATCAAAATTCAGTAAATCAAGATATGGGTTTTTACCTTTCTGACATTGAATCAAATTATTTATTCACAAATAGAATTCCCTAAGCTTCCTTTCACCATTTCCAGACTTGCATGTGGGATTAAAACACTAGAATTTGGGTTAGAGAAAGGAAATTTTCTGCAACAAGCTATGGAGTATATCTTTGAAGAAGAAGAGAAGAAAGAAGCGAAATAGAAAGACTAAGGAATCGTGAGTGGGGGTTGTTTTGACTTCTCTATTTCTTTCCATTTTTTTAATACTTGTTATACAAATGCTGGACATTTGTTGATGAGGCTTAACAAATTTCACTAAGTCGTCCACAAGTCTAGGTACAAATAAACATGTATTAAACATAATGGTATTGGTCCAACTCTTATAATTCTTACCGGATCCTAATGATTTAACTCAACTATTATAAATATTGTGACTGAAATCGGGTTTTTATGCCATCTCTAAATTCATTCGCTACCGTTCGAAAAAATATTTTATTCCCTAACACCAAATTACTAGTCCAATCGGTTATGAGATTTTGATTCATTACAAATTCTCCCCCCTTAAAATGATTCGTCCTCGAATTGAAATGTTTAGAAGTATAGTACATACATTCTTATGTGAATATTTCTCTTTCATAACTGCTTCTGGCTCCCATGTGGTCTCTTTTCCCTTGTGGTGCTGCCAAACTACCTTAACTGGGGGAATCCACCTCGATCTCAACTTTCTCGTCTCTCTCTCTGCTATAGCTATTGGCTGTTCCAAATAAGATAAATCTTGACAGATGTCAACTGTCTGAGGTTCTAGAACTTGAGATTCATCGTATAAATATTTATGTAGCATTGATACATGAAACATCTGATGTATCTTATCCATACTAGGTGGATGTGCCAACTCATATGCTCTCTCTCTTACTCTACCAAGTATCTGAAATGGCCCAATATACCTAGGGCTGAGCTTGCCCCTCTTGCCAAATCTCATACCCCTTTAAAATGAGATACCTTCAAAAATACTGAGTCACCCACTTGAAACTCCAAATCTTTCCTCCGACGATCCGCATAACGTTTTTGTCGACTTTGAGTTGTTTTCATTCTTTCTCTAATTAACTTCACATTTTCTATAGCATCTTGTACCAAATCAGTCCAATCAACTTCTATTCCCCAGTTTCAAACCATCCCATTGGGGACCTACACTTTCAACCATACAAGGCTTCGAAATGAGCCATTTGAATACTTGTCTGGTAGCTGTTGTTATAGGCAAACTATATATGTGGCAAATGTTGGTTCCAACTACCCTCAAAATCTATCACACAGGCTCATAACATGTCCTCCAGAGTTTGAATGGTTTGTTCTGATTGTCCATCCATTTGAGGGTGAAACACCATACTAAAACGTAGCTGGGAACCCAAGGCTTCTTGGAATGATTGCCAAAACTTGGATGTAAAGTTAGAACCTCGAACAGAGATTATTGAGACATGTATTCCATGCAATGATACTACCTTATCCAAATACAGCCTGACATACTAAGATGCTGAATAATTAGTCTTTACTGGTAGAAAATGCGCGTATTTCGTCAACCTGTCTACAATCACCCAAACAGAATCATACCCTTTCGAGGTACGAGGAAGCCCAACTACAAAATCCATAGTAATCTTCTCCCACTTCCATTCAGGAACTTCCAAACTTTGAAGTTTACATGCTGGTCTCTGATGCTCTGTTTTAACTTGCTGACAAGTGATGTATTTTACAACAAACTCCACTACATCTCTTTTCATACCATCACTCCAATAGAGATCTTTTAGATCATGGTACATCTTATTAATTCCAGGATGCATAATATAGGATGAGGTGTGGGCTTTCTCTAACAACGAGTGTCTCAACCAAGGAATTGGAGGAACAATAATTTTGTCATGCTTTCTCAGGAGATTTTCGTTGTCTACATAATACTCCTCATCCATACCTTACTTTAATTTATCTCTAATCCATTAGATTTGGATGTTTGTTTCCTGGGCAGTTCTAATTTCATCCACCAGTGTAGATCGAACCTGAATCTGTGCCATCAATGTTCTCTAATTTGTTACTTGAAAGCTTATTCCATCTGAAATACATTTCTGTATCCGCATGTCTAGCTGGTTACCACATTTCAATTGGCAAATGAGCTAAACTCCCCATGGATTTCCTGCTTGAGGCATCATCTACCACATTAGCCTTACTAGGATGATACTGAATCGAACAATCATAATCCTTCAATAACTCAATCCATCACCTCTGCCTCAAATTAAGATCTTTTTGACTCAGAATATACTTGAGACTTTTGTGGTCAGTAAAAATATTTTAAATTAGGAAGTCAACTATTTTAAATTGGTAGATGTCTTATTAGATTAGGAAGTCAAATATTTGATTGGTTTTAATTGGTTAAGATTGATTTTAATTAGGCATACCTTCTTTTTAATTTTAGTTTAAGTTTGGTAAATGTTTTATTTAATTGGTAAATGGTTTAAATATTTTATTTAATGTTTAATATTTAAATTAATATTTATTTATTTAATTTGGGATGTGTTTTATGGGCTTTGGGGAGCTAAATGGGCTGGGGTGTGAGGCTAGCAGCAAAACCAGAATTACCGACACCGTTCGAACGCTTCCTCGAACGCGACACGAACGCCCGCAATCTGTTTGACGTTCGAACGAAGTAACGAACGCAGCACTAACGAAGACAGTGAGCTTGTTTATTCTGAATTTCCCCTTCCGATATCCGTTTCCCGCGGCTTCCGTGACTCAAAAGGTAGTGCCTCCAAATGAGACTCATCATCGGGTTTCACATGCAAAAATACAATGCCTACAGTCGCCCCCACTTTGATGGGGCTTGTGCAGTGTGTGACAGTGACAGTCCTATCAAAGTCTATGCAATGCATTTTTACTTACTTGGCTAGCTAGCTGCCTCGAGCTGAGCTGATGCTGCTCCAAACTGAATTTGATGATGTGCCGTTTCTGGCGTGCTAAACCCCATACCTAGGGCGTCGCAGTAGTCCACATACTCGACGGTAATCCACAGTAGTCCACAACTCTTTATAGTAGTCCATGATTGTCCACAACTATTCACAATAGTCTACGGTAGTCCACGGTAGTCCACATAATCCACTGTAATCCACAATAGTCCACAACTCTTCACAATAGTCCACGGTAGTCCACATAATCCACTGTAATCCACAATAGTCCACAACTTTTCACGATAGTCCACGGTAGTCCACGGTAGTCCACATAATCCACTGTAATCCACAATAGTCCATAACTCTTCACGATCGTCCACGGTAGTTCACATAATCCACTGTAATCCACAATAGTCCACAACTCTTCACGATAGTCCTCGGTAGTCCACATAATCCACAATAGTCCATGGTAGTCCACAAAATCCACGGTAATCCACACAATCTTCATAATCCACATAGTCTCATGCCGTACCTGGCGTGCTGACCCCATACCTAGGGCGTCGCTGTAGTCTGAATTCCATACTTAGCGAACTGATACTGAACTAATATGGGCCTCGCCCTCAAACTGATACTGAAGTGGGGCCTCGCCCCCAAGCTGATATGGGTCTCGCCCTCAAACTGATACTGAAATGGGGCCTGGCCCCCAAGCTGATATGGGCCTCGCCCTCAAACTGATACTGAAGTGGGGCCTCGCCCCCTAGCTGACATGGGCCTCACCCTCAAACTGATGATGATGTGGAGCCTCGCTCCTCAGCCGATATGGGCCTCGCCCCCAAGCTGACATGATGTGATGTGGAGCCTCGCTCCCCAGCCGATATGGGCCTCGCCCCCAAGCTGGTACAATGTGGAGCCTTGCTCCCCAGCCGATATGGGCCTCGCCCCCAAGCTGTCATGATGTGATGTGGAGCCTCGCTCCTCAGCCGATATGGGTCTCGCCCCCAAGCTGGTACAATATGGAGCCTCGCTCCTCAACCGATATGGGCCTCGCCCCCAAGCTGATATGATGTGATGTGGAGCCTCGCCCCCAGCCGATATGGGCCTCGCCCCCAAGCTGGTACAATGTGGAGCCTTGCTCCTCAGCCGATATGGGCCTCGCCCCCAAGCTGATGTGATGTGATGTGGAGCCTCGCTCCCCAGCCGATATGGGCCTCGCCCCCAAGCTGGTACAATGTGGAGCCTCGCTCCTCAGCCGATATGGGTCTCGCCCCCAAGCTGATATGATGTGATGTGGAGCCTCGCTCCCCAGCCGATATGGGCCTCGCCCCCAAGCTGGTACAATGTGGAGCCTCGCTCCTCAGCCGATATGGGCCTCGCCCCCAAGCTGATATGATGTGATGTGGAGCCTCGCTCCCCAGCCGATATGGGCCTCGCCCCCAAGCTGGTACAATGTGGAGCCTCGCTCCTCAGCCGATATGGGCCTCACCCCCAAGCTGATATGATGTGATGTGGAGCCTCGCTCCCCGAGACCCATACCCGGAACTTAACTTCATTGGGACCTCAATCTTCAGATTTCTGCCCAGATCAAATACTGTGCTTTTACTATCTCTGATTGGCTTACTGCTCGCTCTTTTCCGTCTTCAACACCTGTTTACACAAAACAGAACAAACACAAAAAGATGCAATATAGGTTACGTGTATGCATGTATGAGTTTCCTATCCCGTTGGGTTAGGTCTTCTGTCAATCCTCTTGATGACTGCTCGGTCTTTTCTTCCTTAGGCAAAGTACCACTTCAATCTGTCTGCACTGATTGGTTTTGTGAACTCATCTCCTTTTCCAAGCCTAACAGTCTCACTGTCTTCATTTCCCCAATTTCTGAATAGCCAACTTATCTTTTCTGCTTGCTTCTTCTGTTCTGATCGTTATGGTACCAAGATTGAATACACTCATGTTGCAAGTTTGAAAGGAATAGACTTAGGCAGATAAATGAAATGATCGCCTTTATTATTGTTGATAAAAAGTTCGAACAGGTAAACAAAATCAATGTCTTTTAAAATGCGAGATAAAATAGGAGAAACAACAGTGCCTTCTTCCTCAGCCCATGGTTCTTCATCATCGTTATCCCTTATCCCATGTGAGAAGCTTTGTGGTTGAGGGTTTGGAGGACAAAGGTTTCATGCAAACCAATAGTTGATCATGGTGGTGGGACGGAGTGGTAATTTGGTAGAGGATTCCTGTGTGTGCTGGGTTGTTCTCTTTCTGGGTCAGGTATCTTGTGGGAGTCAATTAAGTCTTGGATCTCATGGCGGAGACGGGTACAGCTGTCGGTGTCATGACTGGGTTGTTGGTGGAAATGGCAGTAACGGTTCATATTGAGGCTTGGTGGAGGAGGATTTGGGAGTGGTCTAGGTTCCAAGGGTTTTAAGAGTCCTTCCCTGGTTAATTTCTCGAGTACTTTGGACAAGGGTCTACCCAAGTTAGAAAAGCGCCTATTCTTGATGGCGGTGACCTCGGCTGTAGTGGGCTTGGTCTCAGGAGGTCCTCCAAAATTCCTTCTATTCTGTCCATAGAACTTCCGATTTTCTACTTCTTCTTCTTCAATATCCATAACAGTTTCCCTCAGCTGTCGAAAGTCATTGATCATTGAGGTCATCCTCCTCAGTTTACCATAGATAGAGGGTTTGGTGCCCTTGATGATCATTTTGATCTGGTCCTTTTCTGAGGGCCGAGTCTGCATTTTCAGAAGCTGGCTCCTCCAGCGATCCACATAGTCTTTGAAGCTTTCCTCCGGCTTCTGCTTGGTATTTTCCAGATCGCGGAGTGACAGATCGATCTCCAGGTCAGTGACATACTGCTTCAGGAAAGCATCAGCTAACTCCCTCCAATCTTCCTTCACTTTCTTCTCTAAATTGTGGTACCACACCATGGGAGCTCCTTCAAGCGACATCCCGAACATTTTCTGCACTTGGCACTGAGATAAGCCAACTGAACTCATGACTGATACAAACTGTCGGAGATACACCCTTGGATCCCCATTCCCGTTAAACTTAGCCATATCAGGCATCTTGAACTGTGCCGGCAACTGTTCCTCAAAAGTCAGTGTGTCATAATCCAGTAGATCCTCATTCTTACCCCTCATCTTGCGGGTAACCGACTCAACCTGATCCCAGAGTTTCTGTAACTCTGCCTGAGACCCAGATACTCTGCCTGCTGCATACTCTGCCATATCATCATCAAAAGCGGGGGTATCATCCCCCAATCTGTTCGGAGATTCCTCTTGCCTCACATCCCCAGAATTAACCCCGGCACGAGACCCAGCTATACCAGCCATAGCAGTAGTCAAAGCCTGCAACTGTTCAGTGATCTTGGCGAGACCGTTCTCTAACTGATCCATACGGGACACCTCATTATCGGATTCACTCATACTTGTTCTTTTAGTGAGTCTGGTTCCTTCCCTAACCCAAACGGTATCTATGGTGTCTTTTTTAAGACACAGAGGATGTCAACAAGGTACATGTATGCATGATGTGCATAAGAAGTATATAACATACATTAAATCAAATAAAATTCTCAAACAAATCGGCCTATTATCATTTTAGAAGCTTTTGGGACAACTGTCATAAAAGTGAACCCGTCCCAGTTTAAATGGCCCAACGAGTTCATGTCTTATGGCAAAGAGCCCAACTAAATCCAAATGATAATATTCCGAACACAATCATAAAATGGCCCATTGTTATTTAGAAGCCTTTTGGCCCAATCGTCATAAGATGTGTTCTTGTCCCAGTTTAAATGGCCCAACAAGCCCATATCCCATGATAAATGGTCCAAATGGATCCAAACAACGATGTTCCCAAACACAAGCATAAAAGAAAGATGATGCAAACATGACATAATAATTTTTACAAAGTGGCCCATCAAAATTTCAGAAGGTGTGAACTTGCCCCAGTTTAAATGGCCCAGCAAGCCCGCATTTCTGACAATAGTCCAACTGCATCCAAATGAGGATGGTCCACAAGCACATATTCAAGGAAATAATTGTTACTTTAGTCAACCCGGTCTATGGGTGGGTTAGCAAGGGTATAGACAAAGGCTCTCACCGGCGAAGGATGGCCATAACTAGGTCTCCCCACTCAAGGGTTCGAGCGACCAAGTGAGCGCACCCCTTTTTATACACTAAGGTACGTGCCAATGAGCTATGGTGTGTGACAGACTGTCAAATGGATTTCCCGTTGTAGATTCCACAGAGGGAAGGTGGAGCGAGGCTCACTTAAATACCCAAGCCTCTTAGGCTCTTATCGCTTGTTGTCAGGAATAAACAACGGGTCCTCCAAATTAGTCCATCACAATAGACTACGAGTAGATGGCTATCTAGGTGCCTTCACAGCTTTTCCTTCTAGAAAGGTAGTGAATGAAGGAAGACAACAAACCATTACCTAGTCTCAAAATGCCTTTGATTAAACCCTCACTTTATCCACTATAGACACGGTCAATTAAAACATAAATCCAATCATTACAAGACAATATTTGGGGCCGATTCTCTATCCCCAGTGGAGTCACCAGACTGTGGGTGTAGGTTATTATCTAGGTCCCAAGATCAAACAAGACATGAAATAATGCGTGAATACACCAACGAAGATAGCGGAATACTTACATCGGTCTGTTGAGTCGATTTGAAGACGATTGAAGCCACAAAGCTCATTGTTTTAGTGGCGCCACTGCAGCAATTCACTTCACTGGTTTGGGCAGTTTCGGGTCTCATTTCGAAGCTCCAAACTCCGTCGGATGAGTCCCGCCTCATGGTCGAACTTCTCTACCACCTTCGCAAGACTCGTAAGTGTGCTAGCACTTGGATTTCCACCATGAAAATCCACTCTTGCTTCCCTATATGTCACGCCCAAATGATGTTCAAAACCAGTGAGCAAAGCCACTGTTTTGGCGTGAGAGAGATGAGAGAGTGAGAGAGAGAATTGTGTTTTTGACTTAATAAAAAATGTGTAAAACTTTTGATTATATATTTTCCAAAATAAATAATCAATTTCATTTAATTAAATCCAATTTATCAAATGAAATTTGGAGCCAAAACTTAAAGCTTTTCCCTCCAAAATGCTTTTACACTTTATGTCAAGTCCATCACCATTCACATCAAGTCACTTTAATAAAGTGACATGTTGTCAAGTCACATTACTCAAAGTGACAAGTGATTTGACGCTTGATGCGACTAATGATTTGATGCTTGATGAGACTTGCGATGCCGCACTCGAATTCGAAATACGAATGCGCTCGCAATCACACTCGGGCTCGGGTTCGCTAATTCTAAATTAACGATTTTTCCGTCGCGTCGTAATTAAATGATTACGCCTAGCGAATTCACTATTCACGTCGCTAACGAATTAATTCTAAATTAATTCGTTCGCCCGAATTAAAATCTAATTTTAATTCCGCGTCGAAATCTAATTTCGTTTAATATATCGAATATATTAATTTACCGATTAATTCCAAATTAATCGTTATCTCTCTATAGACGATATTTTATCCTAGATAAAATAACTATGTAATTAATCCTAGATTAATTTTCTCTCTCTTCTATATAATCCCAGATTATTCAAGAGTGCGAGTTATGCGTCATCGGTGGATTATCGGGAAGCGACCCATGAGATCTCCGGATACGTTGGCAGTAAATACGGTCGTCGGTGTATCCGAATCACGTACGTACCAAGTACTACGTTCTACCGATTTACGAGACAAGGTCGGCTCCTAGCAAAGCACGATGTCTACCAAATTCTCCGGTCATATTCATTTAAGAATATTAAGATCTGTTATCAAGCGTAGTATGCGATTGTATTGTGTATATCGGCCCAGTATCGGATAGTCACGTGCTAGGGCTGGGGCTGGATAAGTGTCTGCCTCGTCTGAAACACATATCGGATGTCTGGTAACATAGTCTCTATAATCGGATATTCATGACCTAGTCACAATATCCCGATTGGATGCGCATCACTCAAGAGCACTAGTACCGTATCCTGTGTGACATCATCTCCACTATGACTGAAGTGATACTTCCGTCTCGACATCACACCCAATACACTACGACTCTCTGATAAACCCAGAAGTGGTGTATGCAGAACCGGTTAAAGCCATGTACCACCAAGATCAAAGTCTATCGATTATCGTAAGTATTAGCGATGTAAGTCTCAGGTTAAGACTATACACACCTACCTTGATTTCGGCCTCCCATAGACACATAGTCATAATACCAATGGGATTCCGAGGGGTCTATCCAGAGCGAAGCTGTTTCCCGTACTATCGGTGAAACACGACCTCTTATCGCACTTGCATAAGTATCTGATACTTATATATATGAGAACTATGTCGTTGTGCCCTCACAACGCACACAAGTGCAATACTAGCATATTCTGCATTATCGATGTCCAGTCTCGATAATACTCCGGCTAGGGATATTTAATGATTAATCCTTCGGGGACTGATACTGTCTCATATCATTCTCAATCCAGGAACTAATCATAGGGACCTCTCTTCATTTATAATCTATGGTGATCTAATCACAAACGATGAGAGTGCAATTTCCTTGTCACATAGTTAATATGTACAACAACACTATGATCTGTACAAATAATGACGCTATGGGTCATATTATCCAACAATCTCCCACTTGGCACATAGACAGTCACTCAAGTGTCGTACACCCGAACTATGTACGGTTTGCTCAAATTGCTGAGAAAAGGTTTTCGTAAGCGGATTTTCATGATTACCGTCTGACGCGATTTATACGATCACCACATTGCCACGATGTATGATCCGAACGAATCAAATGAATATAGAAGTATATATCTGGATCGTCGATGAGACCTTTAATTCTTTAGCCTTGTGCTGACGCCTAGCTCAGCTGCTAACAGAATTATATCTAATCTAATTAGATTTATTTTCGATCCAAATGGCTTCTTTTGCTGCCTCAGCTGCAGCAATAATCCGCATTTGTTGTTTATTCGGCAACAGTTATCTTGCTTGGAAGATTTCCAGCTCACTGTCCCGTTATTCAAACTTTATAGTACCGTAGTATTTAATTGTTTGGAAACTTGCAGCGGTGATCCCAGTCACTTCAAGTTCTCCTTCTCCATAGTTTAAGACAACATCTTTAGTTCTCTCAGATACTAATAGATGTTCTTAATCTTTAATCCAGTGACTATCACTTGGATTGACCTGATCGTGACTCCATATGCTCGAAGCGTATGAGACACCCTATCAAGTACATTTTAAATGTACAATTTCCCAGAGAGTGTTAACAACTCCAAATCTATCCCAGTAGATCTTTATTCCTTGAATAAAGGTTGTTACTCCCCAGAATTCTACGGAGAATTTCTATTGAAAGCCAAGCTTTCAACAATAGCTTTATGGGAATTTCACTGTCAGTGCGCTCTCCCACTAACCTCCTTATATACACAAGAATTATTTCGTTTTGAGTCAAATCATAAACCATTATGATTATTTCAAAACGACAGTTCCAAGAACCTTATGCTTGCATTAATCCAAACATGGATCGAATAACCCGCAAACCTTGTTTTTCGGTTATACAAAATCGTCAGAATGTTATAAACATTCTCCAAAAAGTTTCCTTTTCAGGAAAGCGATTTTGATTTGTAACTGACACATTTCATAAATGAAATATACAGTTATCTTCAAGCATCTTCAAAATGGATTTACCATGGCAACATGTAAAAGGTTGAACCGTTATTAACACAATGTTGATAACGATACCTTTCCGTCAAAAGCCCAGCTTTGTACGTTGGTATGTTGCCTTCCATGTATGTCTTCCTTGAAGACGTTTAATGCACCAATAGGCACAATGCCTTGTGGTACAACAACTAGTATCCAAAATAGTTGTTATACATGGAATCCATTTCGGACTCCTGGCACTTTGCTATAACATGGAGTCGATACCTCGTATCACTTCCTCAAAACGTAGTCGGATGGTACACCTCCATAAGATGACATCTTTATGAGGTGAGATCAGAAACTCATACCCTATGTTGTTTTCTGACTCTATCCGATCTACAAAGTTCTTGTGTATTGAAGATTAATGGTATAGATTCATCATAGATGAACTATTGGTGTTCCATTAAGGACTTCGTGCCTAGAACAGTATTACTCCGATTTTCATCGAGTATCACTATCCTCCCACTGACCACTGCATATCGGTATTCCTCTCAGGAAAAACCGCATGGTGAGCAACAATCACATTGTTCTCATGTGAGATTTACAAGTACTATACTTAAGGTTTCCCTTAGGATAACCTATATTGGCACTTATCCATTTCGGGTCTTTTAGTTTGGTATCATCC
This sequence comes from Zanthoxylum bungeanum, assembly GCA_019454045.1. Taxonomy (NCBI): domain Eukaryota; kingdom Viridiplantae; phylum Streptophyta; class Magnoliopsida; order Sapindales; family Rutaceae; genus Zanthoxylum; species Zanthoxylum bungeanum. The sequence continues at coordinate 33,774 of SKCR01033512.1, read as the reverse complement.
AAACGTTATGCCTGGCATACCCAAATTATCAGGTATGAGAAACCTCGTTTCTTCCCTGTTCATATCCTATATGACATCTGTCAAATAGATTTATATGGAACCTTATTCTAAATAAGTTTTGCACTGTTAATACATATCCTATTGAAGGAAACAGTAGCTCAGAGCGACTCGTGATAAACCATATCATGTCCAACAAAATTCGGTTTTTGGTTCGGACACACTGTCTAACTGACGTGTCTCAGGAGGAGTCCTCATCTGAAAGAATACCGTACTCTTTCATGTACGTATGAAACTTTCTGCTTAAGTATTTTCCATTACGGTCTTACCGTGGCGGAATAATACTATAGCCGCTCTGTTTATTTACTTCGTGTCGAAACTTCAAAAGTTTCCGATCTGTGTTCTTCAAAAGAAACACATAACCACAACGTGATGCCACATCCGTTAAGGTCACGAAATATTCATGTTCACATCTAGCCTAGCTAGATATGGGCCCACTTACTTCACCATGAATAGGGCTAACAGATCGGTGGCCCTTATACTATTACCAAGTAGATCGTATTTTAGGTACTTTACCTAATAAACTAGATTCGCAGACCTTATTTGAATAGTCAAATCAGTCCTAGTACCCACTCTTCAAAAGTGTGGATATACGAGTCTCGTTAAATTGTGTTCTAGACAACAATGCCACAAATAAGTCTCTATTGATCAAATCAATTTGAGCTATTTATTTGTCATTTTATATGTTTGAGATTTTATTTATATCAAAATATAAATTCTGTTATTTACATCTAATGTATTTATCTCAGTATCATCTTTATATAATAAAACACTTAGTGTTCTATAATATAAAGGTTTTTATCCGTAACGGATTAAACACTGATATAGAGATAATGTCTCTAGTCAAACTAGTTACATCATAACAGTTCCTAATTTAAGTACATACCCTAAGGGTAGTTCCTAAACTTAGGTATCTACGGTCGAAACAGCGACTTTCGTCCCGTTTCCGGTTCGCAGAGAAATCGGCTTGAAGTCAGTATCCAGCTCATATCGGATTCTGAACATCAATATATATTATGTACCACACTAAGTATTTAAAATTCAATTTCAATACTAGTAGTGAACATAACTTTGACAAACATTTTTAAAGTTAGAGCCTCGCCCTTTCTTCTAATTCCTTCGTGTCTTCTATATCCAAATGGTAGTCACTTTGGGATATGTCAATTATCTTTTCAATATTTCACAAACCTTTGGCCAAGCCTCGGGTTTCGGAATATCGAAACGATGTGCACCTTGTGCAACTCGCCCAATTGCAAACTTTGACTTTTTACCTCTAGAATAGTCAAATCAATTCTCTAAGAATTATTAATTGCAATTTAATACTTTTAAATCTAAAGATAGATTTATGATAACTATATTAATTAACCACTAAAGTCATCATCACATAAATCTTCCAAAGATTTATGCTCTACTTATTTGCTTAATTATGGGCCTAGATATAACAAGTTATTTTATCCAATAAAGTAACCTATTATTAATTCCCAATAAAATAAATCATTTAAAACATTTAATCCAAGGATTATATATTTTAAATATTCAACTTTTCAATTCTTTCTTGATTTCAATAGTCCAACTATTTAATCAATTTAATAAGGTACTATTTTTTATAATGATTACAATAATCCAATTATTTAATCAACTATAATTTTAATTCAATTATATTGATTACTATAATCCAATTATAAAATCAACAATATATATTGAATGAGTTTGTATATAGTCCAACTATATATATATATATATAATATATATATATATATATATTATATATATAATATATTAGTCTAACTAATACTTTTGATTAATATGACGAGTAAAATATAGATGAGCGCGTTTAGCGAGTATTCGAACGAATGTTGCAAATTCAATACTTGCCTCCCACTATTTTTCGTCGAGCCTCTAACCCTCTGTCGAGTACTCGGGAAACTGTGTTTCCTAGTGGGCTAGGATCCCGTTAAATGTCACACAATCTTGACTTTGGCCAACAAATTGTATGATAATTAACTAGGTAGATCTCGAAGATCAATTGGATCTCATCCAACTCCTAGATCCAGTAGGTGGACATTCAAGTCCTAAACATATATCATATATATGCCTATATATCCAATATATACCCTAACCTATTTAAACACATCTTCGACGGACAAGGGCTTGACTTTGGCCAACAACCATGCCAATCTAGGATCTTGAGCAAGAATCACTCAATGGAAGGAAAATAAACGCTTGATATTTAACGAGGGTTTTTCGCGTGCAAATTGGCTACCAATTTAATTATCTTTGTTTAGGTCTCATCATCATACACCCTTAAACATGCATTCTAAATACATATAAAGCGCATATGAAATAAAATAATAATGATATGCGGATGGATACTTAACATATTGATCCTAGATCAAATCTCTCCCTTTCTCACTCAAGCTATGTATGGGCCAAATTTGGTCCAAGGGTAAAATTGTCTTTCACCTTAAGCCTATCAGCATGTTAGGCCCGAAAATGGACCAAAGCCCAAAGAATTATGTATTATTTGATTACAATTAAATCATAAACTAATAAAAAGCATGACCACTACGTCCACCTAACTAGCACTAAACCCCACCACTCCACTAACCCCACCTCACTCCACTTAACCTATTCTAGCACTAAACCCAACCACTCCACTTAACCTAATTCTAGCACTAATCCTCACTTACTCCAAAACCATTACCAAATACACCAACATTAGATCATGTTTTATCTATAAATATGAAAGGAATACGGGAAGAATTCATTCAAGTCTCATTTTCTCCCACCCTAATACTTCATGCTCTCAATCCTTAATCCCCTCATATATTACACAGCCCTCACGGCCAACAAAGGAAGTAGAGGTAATATTTAACCTTTCTTTCCCACTTTACAAATTGATTTCGTGCCACTAACTTGAGCGTCGGAGTGCCCCCGGCACCCACCACACCGGTGGGTAGTCTCCTCCCGCTCACTCTACTTTGTCTTGCAGGATCGCTGATGCCCCCAACCTACAAATTCTGATTGTGGACCTCGGCCGAAATCTAGCATCCACAATTTGGCGCCCACCGTGGGGCCTTAACGATTCATAGCAAGCAAAGACCATTCAGTCTACATCCTTACAAACACAACTATCCATAGCTTCGTGCAACAGACAGACACCATCTGTGATGGCACAATTAGCCACGCTACAAAACAATTACAATCAATGGAAGCCACTTAAAGGCATGAGGCTACAACTCATTTCAACTATCTTATCAACCCAATTTCTTAGAAGCAGTCGAGGATATGGCAAATGGAAGTTCACCGTCAGACGACCATCCACTTAATCACTAAAAAGAAGCCATATTTCTCCAGCAGACCTATCACAACAAGATACCTCTTCCAGGTGAAAGGAAATACAAGAGTTCAAGAGTTCACCCACGACGAACACGCCTCATCAACCGAAAGTAAGCCCATCAACTCACACATCACTCACTATCGCCTAATCAGCCAAACCAGCAAAGATGAATGTCCCACACCGACTGGGCACCCAGGAACCAAAGCTTCGACGATCAGCTCAAATTCCAGGCATGCTTAAACTCATCCCACATCGAATAAACACCAAAATAAACTTCCAGACAATTCAACGTCACGCTGCATACCACAACTCATCGAAACAACACCCATAAACAAGAAGATACCGATCCATTTTGTCAAACTCCTGAAACAAAAAAGGGTCATTCTATGTTCCATGACTGTTTAATTGCATTAGGAAACATGAAGTTGTTTCCCAGAAAGCCATGCAGTGTTCCCACCCTACACGATAAGATCTTATCTTAATTCTAGACCACAAGAAAATGACTCTGATGGCTCTAACCCAGACGACACATGTGAAAGCCCGGTCTTAAGCGAAGATCGCATTTGACTCGACATGTATGGGATGATAAAACATATTTGTTCATTTGATTCCCAAACAACAAGGTGGATGACCATCAACTTCAGGCTACATGGAAAAATCCATCTCTCACAGACTACTTGGAAAGATTATCAACTCCTCCATCCAGCCTAAATCAAAGGTTAGTCATCATCTCCATGCTACATTGATTTAATATTGCCAACTCCATACTACATTGGGAATCTTTGATATGCCTAGTAGAATGAAGAATCCTCTTAGATCTCCTTTAGATCCAATTAGGTGGGTAGTATGGAAATTCTGTGTGACTTTCATCAAAGTTCTTTCCATTGTAGTATCATTGACCTTATTCAAGCCTTGTATAATTAGTAATGACCTTGATATGCATCCTTCTCTTCCATACTACATATGAAGATAATCATCTCCACACTACGTATGGAGATTATCATCCACTCTAGACTACATGGAAGGATTCCCATAAACTCTTGAGAGCATTGGAAAAGTCTCATGGACCTTTGACAGGTTCATTCGACTATAGTCTCATAGAAGAGTAAGGAGTGATGACTTTCATCAATTTCATTCCATTGTAGCATCATAGACCTTCTTCAGGTCTAGTATAGTAAGTGATGACCTTGATATACAGTCATCAAGTCCATACTACATGTTCATTCTCGACCGTAGTCTCCTCACATTCATCAGGTCTAGTAGAATGGTGATTCTCATAGACATTCATTAGGTTCATTCGACCGTGTCTCATGGACCTTTGTCAGATCCATTTGACAAGTCTCATGGACCTTTGACGGGTTCATTCGACTGTAGTCTCATAGGAGAGTGAGGAGTGATGACTTTCATCAAGTTCATTCTATTATAGCATCCTAGACCTTCTTCAGGTCTAGTGTAGTTAGTGATGACTTCTTTGGACTTTCTTCAAGTCCATTCGACAAACTCCATTCGACAGTAGTATCGTAGAAGTGTGAAGAGCGATGACCTTGACAGATATTCTTCAGTTCATTCGACCGTGTCTCATGGACCTTTGTCATTTCCATTCGACAGTAGCATCATAGATTGGTAGAATGAAGATTCATTTAGTTATTCCATCAAGTTCATTCGACCATAGGCTTCATGGACCTTCATCAGGTCTAGTAGAATGGTGATTCTCATAGACATGCATTATTTTCATTCGACCGCGTCTCAGGGACCTTTGTCATTTCCATTCGACAGTAGTATCAGAGATTGGTAGAATGAAGATTCATTTATACCTTCCATCAGGTTCATTCGACCGTAGTCTCCTGACCTTCATCAGGTCATGTAGAATGAAGATTCACAAGGACCTCATCATGTTCATTCGACCATAGCTCTTTGGAAAGTCCATTCATAAAGTCCATTCGACCGTAGTCTCGTAGAATGGAGGCGACATTGATGTCTTTCATCAAGTTTATCTATTGTGGTCTCATGAACCTTCATCAGGTCTAGGAGAGTGAGTGATGAATTCTTTGAACTTTCATAAATTTCATTCGACCGTAGTCTCATAAATCCTCATCAATTGAAAGAGTAATAACCTTGATAGATATTCATCAAGTCCATGCGACATGTCCATTCGACAATAGTCTCGTGACCTTCATCAGGTCTTGTAGTATGAAGATTCACATAGATACTCATTAGATTCATTCGACTTTACCTTATAGACTTTCATCAGGTCCATTTGATAGTCCATTCGACGGTAGTGTCATGGACTTTCATCAAGTCAGTCTGTCTCAATCGACATCCACATGTGTGTAGCTTGGGACTTGTTGTGGATTCTATGTGTTAATGGTTTGATGCTTTATGTTTGTCCCATTCGACATCCACATGTGTGTAGCTTGGACTTGTAGTGGATCCTATGTATGTATGGTTTGATGCTTGATGTCTGTCCCAATAGACATTACAATATGTAGTTTGGGACTTGTTGTGGATCCTTTGTGTGTATGGCTTCGGGCTTGATGTTGTCCCATTCGACATCCACATGTGTGTAGTTTGGGGTTTGTTGTGGTTCTCACACTTGCATATCTTGAGATGTGATATAAATCCCAGTCGACATCATTTAGTTTGTAGCTTGGGAATTGTCATAGATACTACTACATTTGCATGACTTGATAAATGATATGAATCACAGTCGACATCATTTAATATGTAGCTTGGAATTATCATAGATACTATTATGCACGTATGACTTGAGACTTGATTTCCACATCTACACGCCTAAAGCTTGGAACTTGTTAATGACCTCATTCGACACTATACCCATACATCCTAACCTCATCAGGTTCAGTCGACTGGGGACATCCCCCATTGGCTCATGTAGAGTCAAGTTGAAGACATGGCCTTCATCTGGTCAGACGACATTGTAGATTCCCCTGGTCTTTTGACCCGTAGTATGGGGATTATCCTGACCTTCATCTGGTTCAGTCGACTAGGGACATTCCCCTGACTCATGTCGAGTCAAGTAAATTCCTGAACCACCGTTTGGTTCAGTCGACAAGGGACATTCCCCTGGACTCATGTCGAGTCAAGTAAACTCCTGAACCACCGTTTGGTTCAGTCGACAATGGACATTCCCCTGACTCATGTCGAGTCAAGTAAACTCATGAACCACCGTTTGGTTCAGTCGACAAGGGACATTCCCCTGACTCATGTCGAGTCAAGTAAACTCCTGAACCACCATTTGGTTCAGTCGACAAGGGACATTCCCCTGACTCATGTCGAGTCAAGTAAACTCCTGAACCACCGTTTGGTTCAGTCGACAAGGGACCTTCCCCTGACTCATGTCGAGTCAAGTAAACTCCTGAACCACCGTTTGGTTCAGTCGACAAGGGACATTCCCCTGACTCATGTCGAGTCAAGTAAACTCCTGAACCACCGTTTGGTTCAGTCGACAAGGGACATTCCCCTGACTCATGTCGAGTCAAGTAAACTCCTGAACCACCGTTTGGTTCAGTCGACAAGGGACATTCCCCTGGACTCATGTCGAGTCAAGTAAACTCCTGAACCACCGTTTGGTTCAGTCGACAAGGGACATTCCCCTGACTCATGTCGAGTCAAGTAAACTCCTGAACCACCATTTGGTTCAGTCGACAAGGGACATTCCCCTGACTCATGTCGAGTCAAGTAAAACTCCTGAACCATCGTTTGGTTCAGTCGACAAGGGACATTCCCCTGACTCATGTCGAGTAAAGTAAACTCCTGAACCACGGTTTGGTTTAGTCGACAAGGAACATTCCTCTGGACTCATGTCGAGTCAAGTAAACTCCTGAACCACCGTTTGGTTCAGTCGACAAGGGACATTCCCCTGGACTCATGTCGAGTCAAGTAAACTCCTGAACCACCATTTGGTTCAGTCGACAAGGGACATTCCCCTGGACTCATGTCGAGTCAAGTAAACTCCTGAACCACCGTTTGGTTCAGTCGACAAGGGACATTCCCCTGGACTCATGTCGAGTCAAGTAAACTCCTGAACCACCGTTTGGTTCAGTCGACAAGGGACATTCCCCTGACTCATGTCGAGTCAAGTAAACTCCTGAACCACCGTTTGGTTCAGTCGACAAGGGACATTCCCCTGACTCATGTCGAGTCAAGTAAACTCCTGAACCACCGTTTGGTTCAGTCGACAAGGGACATTCCCCTGGACTCATGTCGAGTCAATTGAACTCCTGAACCACCGTTTGGTTCAGTCGACAAGGGACATTCCCCTGGACTCATGTCGAGTCAAGTAAACTCGTGAACCACCGTTTGGTTCAGTCGACAAGGGACATTCCCCTGGACTCTTGTCGAGTCAAGTAAAACTCTTGAACCATCGTTTGGTTCAGTCGACAAGGGACATTCCCCTGAACTCATGTCAAGTCAATTGAACTCCTGAACCACCGTTTGGTTCAGTCGACAAGGGACATTCCCCTGGACTCATGTCGAGTCAAGTAAAACTCCTGAACCATCGTTTGGTTCAGTCGAAAAGGGACATTCCCCTGAACTCATGTCGAGTCAATTGAACTCCTGAACCACCGTTTGGTTCAGTCGACAAGGGACATTCCCCTGGACTCATGTCGAGTCAAGTAAAACTCCTGAACCACCATCTGGTTCAGTCGACAAGGGACATTCCCCTGGACTCATGTCGAGTCAAGTAAACTCCTGAACCACCGTTTGGTTTAGTCGACAAGGGACATTCCCCTGGACTCATGTCGAGTCAAGAAAATTCCTGAACCACCGTTTGGTTCAGTCGACAAAAGACATTCCCCGGGACTCATGTCGAGTCAAGCATACTCCTGAACTACCGTTTTATTCAGTCGACAAGGAACATTCCCCTGGACTCATGAACTTCTGAAATTCTATTTCAGTTCGGTCAAAAACACGTACTTCATGACCCTAGATAAATCAAGAAGCTAAGATGCATGCAAACAGAAATCTACGTTTTTGTATATATTTTGATATGACATTTGGCAGAAGGTAATACACTCTTACGCTCTTTTTTCACATACGACACAGATAAATATACTCTCTAAAACAAAAATTCTTTGATTTAGAGAGTAAGGGACAAACTGTATGGGCCAAATTTGGTCCAAGGGTAAAATTGTCTTTCACCTTAAGCCTATCAGCATGTTAGGCCCGAAAATAAGGACCAAAGCCCAAAGAATTATGTATTATTTGATTACAATTAAATCATAAACTAATAAAAAGCATGACCACTCCACCTAACTCTAGCACTAAACCCCACCACTCCACTTAACCTAATTCTAGCACTAAACCCCACCACTCCACTTAACCTAATTCTAGCACTAATCCTCACTTACTCCAAAACCATTACCAAATACACCAACATTAGATCATGTTTTATCTATAAATATGAAAGGAATACGAGAAGAATTCATTCAAGTCTCATTTTCTCCCACCCTAATACTTCATGCTCTCAATCCTTAATCCCCTCATATATTACACAGCCCTCACGGCCAAACAAAGGAAGTAGAGGTAATATTTAACCTTGCTTTCCCACTTTACAAATTGATTTCGTGCCACTAACTTGAGCGTCGGAGTGCCCCCGGCACCCACCACACCGGTGGGTAGTCTCCTCCCGCTCACTCTACTTTGTCTTGCAGGATCGCTGATGCCCCCAACCTACAAATTCTGATTGTGGACCTCGACCGAAATCCAGCATCCACAAGCTAGCACTTGTATTACTTCTACCCGTTACACTACACTTCTAAAGAAACCTCATTTACATTGAGGGGAATAGGTGAGAAGATAATACAAAGAGAATAAAGGTGATAAGGCTGGACACGCAGGTCCAATTTAATAAATCGAATTTATTACAACAATTTCTAAAATTGCCCACCCATCTAATATCCATCTGATATTCATTATTCATTCAACACAACCACGTATTCACACACATAAGCATGCTATCAATCAATCTAATCAAATTAATTAATCTGATAATTAAGTGATCATCCAATGTTCAAACAACGATTTGATTTTGTTCGAGTCAAACTCGTTTTTACGAATAAGTACTCAAAGTACGAATTCTTGAATTAAATTAACTACAACATTAAATCCAATATAACATGTATTTAATACTAATTCACTATTCAATTCCAAATTAAATATTACACTTTTATTTAATAAACCTTTTACGATTTAAATTCAAATTTAATCGTAACGCGTCTCAAAGACCGATTAACGTCCAACGTCAATTCAATTAAAGTCCAATGGGCTTTTAATTGATTTCTTTAAGGCATGGGCTTCGGCAACCAAAGCCCAATCAAGGAGTAACCCCATAAGCCTAGAAATCAATTTAGGCCCATTAGGCCCAATTGAACTTTAAAGGTTCATTAGTCGCATTTGGGCTTTATGGTTAAGGTTTTGGGCCCAATTGGATCCAATCCACTTGGCCTAAACCAAACTTGATAAATCAAGCCCAATAGGCCCAAATACAACATTAGAAGACCAAATCCAATTTAAGCCTAAATAATTAAATTTCATGAATCCAATTCCGCAATTTAATTACCTAAAGTGCATTACATGATTAATCAACTAAATCAACATTTCCAAAACACTAAATTAGTCCAATTAATCATACTCAATTCATTATTATATGTCCAACACACAAATTGAAAAATCAAACCCATTACATGCTTTAATGCTATCGGCCAAAGGATGGATTTTGTGTCCGATTTGGTTTCAATCCAATCGAACCCACAATCGACATTAAATCAACATCCTAAATGATTTCATACACATCCAATGTCATAAAATCAAAAAATACCAAGACATTATGGCATAGTTACATTCGGCCAACATAAGATTTTGGGGTTTTTTTATCCAATTCAAAGTACAATCCAATTGACCTCAAATTAACATCAAACATTATGATTCCAATTCATCTAATGAATCAAAAAACAAAAATTTCCAAGAACCCAAAATAGCTAATACATTCGGCCAAGGTAATCAATTTGGGGAAAATAATTCCAAATCATTTTTCAACAAATTGGTCCAACCAAAATGAAATTAAAAATGTTATAAGCATACTCAAACAATCAATTTATTCAAATCATGCTCAACAAACATTTACCCAAATTATAAGCCCTACAATTTTTCATGCTTGAACCTAGGCTCTTGATGCCATTGTAGGTTATTATCTAGGTCCCAAGATCACACAAGACATGAAATAATGCGTGAATACACCAACGAAGATAGCGGAATACTTACATCGGTCGGTTGAGTCGATTTGAAGACGATTGAAGCCACAAAGCTCACTGTTTTGGTGGCGCCACTGCAGCAGTTCACTTCACTGGTTTGGGCAGTTTCGGGTCTCATTTCGAAGCTCCAAACTCCGTCGGATGAGTCCCGCCTCATGGTCGAACCTCCCTACCACCTTCGCAAGACTCGTAAGTGTGCTAGCACTTGGATTTCCACCATGAAAATCCACTCTTGCTTCCCTATATGTCACGCCCAAATGATGTTCAAAACCAGTGAGCAAAGCCACTGTTTTGGCGTGAGAGAGATGAGAGAGTGAGAGAGAGAATTGTGTTTTTGACTTAATAAAAAATGTGTAAAACTTTTGATTATATATTTTCCAAAATAAATAATCAATTTCATTTAATTAAATCCAATTTATCAAATGAAATTTGGAGCCAAAACTTAAAGCTTTTCCCTCCAAAATGCTTTTATACTTTATGTCAAGTCCATCACCATTCACATCAAGTCACTTTAATAAAGTGACATGTTGTCAAGTCACATCACTCAAAGTGACAAGTGATTTGACGCTTGATGCGACTAATGATTTGACGCTTGATGAGACTTGCGATGCCGCACTCGAATTCGAAATACGAATGCGCTCGCAATCACACTCGGGCTCGGGTTCGCTAATTCTAAATTAACGATTTTTCCGTCGCGTCGTAATTAAATGATTACGCCTAGCGAATTCACTATTCACGTCGCTAACGAATTAATTCTAAATTAATTCGTTCGCCCGAATTAATTTCTAATTTTAATTCCGCGTCGAAATCTAATTTCGTTTAATATATCGAATATATTAATTTACCGATTAATTCCAAATTAATCGTTATCTCTCTCTAGACGATATTTTATCCTAGATAAAATATCTCCGTAATTAATCCTAGATTAATTTTCTCTCTCTTCTATAAAATCCCAGATTATTCAAGAGTGCGAGTTATGCGTCATCGATGGATTATCGGGAAGCGACCCATGAGATCTCTGTATACGTTGGCAGTAAATACGGTCGTCGGTGTATCCGAATCACGTACGTACCAAGTACTACGTTCTACCGATTTACGAGACAAGGTCGGCTCCTAGCAAAGCACGATGTCTACCAAATTCTCCGGTCATATTCATTTAAGAATATTAAGATCTGTTATCAAGCGTAGTATACGATTGTATTATGTATATCGGCCCAGTATCAGATAGTCATGTGCTAGGGCTGGGGCTGGATAAGTGTCTGCCCCGTCCGAAACACATATCAGATGTCTGGTAACATAGTCTCTATAATCGGATATTCATGACCTAGTCACAATATCCCGATTGGATGTGCATCACTCAAGAGCACTAGTACCGTATCCTGCGTGACATCATCTCCACTATTACTGAAGTGATACTTCCGTCTCGACATCACACACCCAATACACTACGACTCTCTGATAAACCCAGAAGTGGTGTACGCAGAACCGGTTAAAGCACTGTACCACCAAGATCAAAGTCTATCGATTATCGTAAGTATTAGCGATGTAAGTCTCAGGTTAAGACTATACACACCTACCTTGATTTCGGCCTCCCATAGACACATAGTCATAATACCAATGGGATTCCGAGGGGTCTATCCAGAGCGAAGCTGTTTCCCGTACTATCGGTGAAACACGACCTCCTATCGCACTTGCATAAGTATCCGATACTTATATATATGAGAACTATGTCGTTGTGCCCTCACAACGCACACAAGTGCAATACTAGCCTATTCTGCATTATCGATGTCCAGTCTCGATAATACTCCGGATAGGGATATTTAATGATTAATCCTTCGGGGACTGATAATGTCTCATATCATTCTCAATCCAGGAACTAATCATAGGGACCTCTCTTCATTTATATATCTATGGTGATCTAATCACAAACGATGAGAGTGCAATTTCCTTGTCACATAGTTAATTTGTACAACAACACTATGATTTGTACAAATAGTGACGCTATGGGTCCTATTATCCAACAGTGGGAACACGGAAATCTGGGCGACGCATGCTGTCCCGGGCTCGCGGCCCTGTCAGGAGTACGGAGTAGCCACGGGGGACTAAACCGGAGAATAATGGAGTCGCCACCCGGTGTGAACCGGGAAAATGAGATTTAAGGCCACACTCACCCCTCGCAAGGGAAGACCTCAAACCATTGGGTTCGGAATGGTCCCTTACTTATGTCACTTGTAATGAAAGGATTTACAGAATAATTTAATCAGGCTTAAGTAACACTTATTCCTAAGAATATCATGCTTCTATATTCACGGGTACAAAATAACACTTATACATACATTTCGCATATATCTCATATCTAATAACACATGCCTAAAAATACCTCAAAGTAACAATGAACATACAACTTCATTCAGCATATCATATTCATGAAAACACAAGCATACATAATATCCGCACAAGCATACATGTGAGCACTTTTCCAAGTGATACGTGGAATTGTATCCCAAGTACAGACCGCATTACCGTCCATTCGGAATCGGCTACGGAATTTATGTCTGGGTTTCCATCCGATATATCACAAGAAATAATACTCCAAAGTCATCATGGCATAGGCATATGAATCGTAATGCGTTAAATCAAGACTAAGGCAAACGATGCAACTAATGGAATAAACATGCTTTTCATTATTATGTGCACAAAGATAAGAATGACTATGTGTGGTTCCATAAAAAATCACCTAAGAAACAATTATACGTGGCATGTGATGAATATGTCTCAGTTCAGTGTGTTCGCGTTCGTGTAGCGTTCGTAAACGCGTTCGAACAGAAATGAAACAGAATGCTCACGTTCGTATGGCGTTTGTTAAAGCGTTCGAACGGAAATGAAACAGAATGCTCACGTTCGTATGGCGTTTGTTAACGCGTTCGAACGGAAATGAAACAGAATGCTCACGTTCGTATGGCGTTTGTTAACGCGTTCGAACGGAAGTGAAACAGAATGCTCACGTTCGTATGGCGTTCGTGAACGCGTTCGAACGGAAATGAGACCTGATGTATGATAAGGCAAAATGTATGCGCGTTCGAGTTGCGTTCGTAAACGCGTTCGAACGGGAACAGACCTGATGCATGAAATGGGACGCAATACATAAACAACAAAATAAGGGGGCGCGGCGAAGTACTGCCGTAAAGGTGGCCTTTTGGGGCTCTTGATCTCTCAAAGGGAGGACCTTTAGACCAACATACTAAGCCCATGCGCGTCACATCACACATACAAAAATAGAGCCAATCATATCAAAACCAAGTATGCTCGATTGAACACATCTTACATCCAATTCGAACACACATCAACCGGCGCGGCAAAGCATCGTGGTAAAGGGTTTTAACCCCTCCCCATAAGGGATCTTTCATTCCACTTACTAAGCCCATGCACTTGATTGAACCATGCATAAAAAGATAAAGTCAATAATATCAAATTAAGTATGCCCGATTGAACGAATCTTGCATCCAACCGAACACACATCAACTGGCGCGGCGAAGTAGTGTCACAAAGGTGGCCTTTTCGGCTCTTCGTCTCTCAAATAGAGGACCTTTGGACTAACTCACTAAGCCCATGCGCTTGATTGAATCATGCATAAATAAACAACATACAGAATTCAAGTGACGAAAAATAAACAAACCAAAGCAACACAAGGCAAAAGATAGTGCCGTTTACTCAAGCGGTACGTGGAGTTGTGTCCCGAGTACAGATCATATTACCGTCCATTCGGAATCGGCTATGAAATTTATGTCCGGGTTTCCATCCGATATACCGCGAGAGTTAACACATTTCTCATTCATCCCATACCCACAACACACATCATACATAAACAGGATTCAACGAATAAGTAAAATATAATCAAAATAAAGAACAAAAATCACGTAGAGATGGGTGTGAAAAGTACCCTCAGGTCTAACCTTTTAAGCCGTCTCTCGGACTCGCGTTTCATGAAGATCGGAATGGGTAAAGCTCCGCAACTTTTATGGTTCACTGGTTCAGCATCCTAGCTCACTGCTTTGCTGTTTTGCTTGCGGTTCGAACTCCGTTCTGCTCCTGTTCGGCCTCTGTCTTGATGCTCACTGCTCGGGCCACCTGTTTTAACGTTTTCAATGAACTGTTCCAAGTTTGCGTGGGTTCTTAGTGCAGTTGTGTGTGATTATTTTTAAGATTATCTATGCAGTTTTTATGTTACTGTTTTTAAAGTTTTTAGGGACTGTTTTAAGAGGATTTGGGCTGCTGTTTTAAGGTGATTCAGGGGCTGTTTTTGAGTGTTTGTTAGGGAGTGTTTTAGTGGTTGTAAGGGCTGTATGGGGGGATGTGTTCTCGGTGCAGGAGGGGAGTGTTTTGATTTGGCTAAGGAGGGTTATTGCTTGTGGTGGTCTCGGTTATGGTGGAGGATTGAGGCTCTTGTTGTCTCGGCTATGGAGGAGGTGGTTAGGGCTCTTTGTTATCTTTTTGTGTATATGCGAAGTGTTTTGGGCGTGTATTAGAGAGAATTGGGCGTGTATTCTATGTGTCAATGAGAGGATGGCTTTGGTTAGGGGTTGTTTATATAGAAGAGAGCTAGGGTTTGCCATTGTCTCACAAGGAAGAGATCTAGTTTCCAAATTAGGAGTCCTAAGGATGGTATACACAAGATTGAGGGGTGACAAAATATTTTAAATTAGGAAGTCAACTATTTTAAATTGGTAGATGTCTTATTAGATTAGGAAGTCAAATATTTGATTGGTTTTAATTGGTTAAGATTGATTTTAATTAGGCATACCTTCTTTTTAATTTTAGTTTAAGTTTGGTAAATGTTTTATTTAATTGGTAAATGGTTTAAATATTTTATTTAATGTTTAATATTTAAATTAATATTTATTTATTTAATTTGGGATGTGTTTTATGGGCTTTGGGGAGCTAAATGGGCTGGGGTGTGAGGCTAGCAGCAAAACCAGAATTACCGACACCGTTCGAACGCTTCCTCGAACGCGACACGAACGCCCGCAATCTGTTTGACGTTCGAACGAAGTAACGAACGCAACACTAACGAAGACAGTGAGCTTGTTTATTCTGAATTTCCCCTTCCGATATCCGTTTCCCGCGGCTTCCGTGACTCAAAAGGTAGTGCCTCCAAATGAGACTCATCATCGGGTTTCACATGCAAAAATACAATGCCTACAAAAGTGTTTAAAAAAAAGGATATTTTAATAATTACCTCTTTGTAACCTAAAAAATTAACTATATAAAGCAAATTTCAAAACCTGAATTTAACCTAAAATTCTCTCTCAACTCAGGTGCTTCTCATCTCTCAATGAGTTACGAATATCAAACCTAAACCTAAATTTCCTCTCTGAACTCTAAAATTTTCAAAAATTTTTTTTTAAAACTTTAACCCAATAATATAATATTAATTTCACTCCCTTTGAATTAATTTTCCCGCTCCACCACCGTAGACAACTAGGTCTATTAGAATCTAAAGCGGACAAAAGAATATGTGGGTGATAAGTGATAACTATGATTTATTTATGAATTATCATCATTTCACAATTTTAAAAATTGAGAAATAATATATAGATACAATAAATATTATAGTGTACTATTTTATTATTATATCTTTTAAAACATCACATTTTACTATATTTTTCTTTTGTAAAGATATAATAATTAAATATAAAATTTTATAATGATATAATAGTAAAATGTTATACCAAAATATTTGTACCCTTTTATTAGTTTCACTTGTCTAAAATAAATAGAAATAATAATCTCTCTATTTATTTATTTTTCAATTTAACCCCTACCCAAAAACGAAAGCAGTTAAAAAAGGTAACATAATTTATTAATTAATTCCCCCCAACAAAAAAAGTATTTTGAGTAACATTTTCTAATACGATCTAATAAAATAATTACTAAACCCAAATGGGCCGGGTTCAGTAAGAATCCGAACCGGGCTTCATCATTGTATTTGTTTGTTCGTCGCTTATTTTATTTTTTTCCCCAATTCTTCTAATACTTTGGCTCGTGTCGTCGTTGGATCTGAAGTTCTCTTATAAAGACTCGGAATCTTTACAGCGACAGTGAGTCCTTTGATCCAATCACCAACCTTCTCTCTTAATCGACGCTAAAAAACGAGAACTTTCTCTCGTTCTTCATCTGCCGTTCAATTTTTCACCGTGTGACAATATCTGATCAGGTAAATGTTGAAATATTTAGCGCAACTTTTATGCTTCGGATTGTGTGTGATCTGTGTTTATTCTGGTTTTGGTGATTGTTTGTGATGTTAAATTTGCTTTGTTGAATTCAATTGATTGTTGGGCATCTACTAATTTATGTGAATTTGTGTCACTAAGAGAAACTGGCATCTGGGTTATTGTTGTTACTGGTTTTCTGTTAGGGAATTTGTGTTGGTGAGAGGAACTGGAAACTGGGATCGATTAGTTTTTTGAGTAAACTTGTTTAATTGTGTGAATTTAGGCAACTGGGTGCTGATGAATATTCACTGAGCAAGTGGGTTTTATGTTACATTCCATTTATTTACGTTAATTTGCACATATAATATTTCAATGGGCATGTTGAGCTGCCGGTTTCGAATCAATAGGTAATAAAGTTTAGCTGCAGTTAAATTCTTGAAACATCATGTGTTTAAATGTTTATGAACTTATTGTATTGTTTGTTTTAGGGTTAGATATTAGGACTTTTGCTACTGGCTTTTTTCTGATGTTTGCTTGGTAATGTTGTCACTGTGGTACAAGATTTATTGTCAATCTTTCTCAGCTTTGCTTGTGCCTTGTTTTTTGGTCTGTCATTTAATAAATGTATTGTTCAAGCTTTCCCCTTTTACTTTCTGGCTGATAATCGCAATGCGTCTTATGTAGCTTTTAGTATTTGGTTGGGGAAGAGATTTGCTGGCTGCCCCCTCATTTTACAATTTTTGTGTTTATGTGAATTATATGTTTTAATCCTATTATTATATGTGTATGCAAATGTTCTATTGCTTATTTTGACAGGATTAGGTCATGGAAGCTTAATTTTGTGACAATTAGATCAAGTATATTGTAATCAACCATGGGGACAGATAATCCGGGTCGTCCAAATTTTCCTGCCAGACCTTCTACAACGCCTTTCGCCTCTGCTCCTCCGACTGTGATGCCATTTTCATCAGCTGGTCCTGTGGTTGGATCTGAAGCCTCTAGTTTTAGACCTGTTCCACCAGCTGCTCCGCAGACTACTGCACCTGTTATGCCAGATAGCTCTGGTTTTAGACCTACCCCACAACCAAGGTTCAACTATCCATCTGTTTCTTCTTCACCAACTACATATGTCCCACCTACTAGTGGACCTTTCCAGCGTTTTCCAACACCACAATTTCCCCCAATGGGCCAAGCTCCTCCAGCACGTGCTCCGTCTGCGGGCCCACCATCAGTTCCCCCTCTTCCAGGTCAAGTTTCAAACCCTCCAGTTTCAATTCGCCCACAGCCTCCTCCGGTGCCAATGGGATTTCCAAATCAAAGAGGCAATTTTGCGTCATCCAGTGTGAATGTTCCTCAACCGTTGTCAGATTCATCGTTCTCAGCTCCTAGGCCAAATTCTCAGACTTTTACCCCCACAGATTCATCTTATCCTTTTGCAAGACCCACTCCACAACAACCGTTGCCTGGATACATGACTGCTCAACCGAATGCAGTTTCCCAAGGACCAACTATGCAGTCTCCTTTTCCTTCTCACCCAGGAAGTTATGTACCTCCCCCACCAACATCATCTTCCTCTTTTCCTGCTCATCAGGGAGGTTATGTTCCACCTGGCATTCATTCGCAACATTCAGGGACGCTTGGTGGTGCCATCCAAGGTTTGGCAGAAGATTTCAATTCTCTCTCTTTTGGGTCTCTTCCGGGATCAATTGAGCCTGGCATCGATTTGAAATTATTACCGAGGCCATTGGGTGGTGATGTGGAACCAAATTCTTTTGCTGAGATGTACCCCTTGAATTGCCATTCCAGATATCTACGGCTTACTACTTCAGCAATACCAAACTCACAGTCTTTGGTCTCAAGGTGGCATTTGCCTCTTGGAGCAGTTGTTTGTCCGCTTGCTGAAACTCCTGAGGGGGTTAGTGTCTCTTTAGTCAAACAAGTTGAATTGGTAGTACTATAATACACATTTATTACAGAATTTATTTATGTTTCATTCATTGCGACTCTTCTTATCTTCAGGAGGAAGTGCCCATAGTTAATTTTGCTTCAACTGGGATTATTCGTTGCAGAAGATGTCGTACATATGTGAATCCATATGTGACATTTACGGATGCTGGGCGAAAGTGGCGTTGCAACATCTGTGCCTTACTTAATGATGGTAAACTTCAAAAGTTATATTAGAATCAAAGAGCTGATCTGAAACAGAAAAAGTGACTTGCTAATTATGTTAGGCTTATTTTGATTTTTTGTTTTTAACGAAAAATTCTTTGATGTAGATGGCTTTCGTACAGTCAATGCTTTCTAGTTATTTATCTTATCTATTTTGATGTTAATGATTTATCTTGTATGTTTAGTTGAAGTTGTAAGACGATTTTGCTTTAAATGATGAATTATGGGATAATTTTTTTCTACTGACTTGGATTGTTTGTCATAAGCTATTTTCATACTGGCCTTCATTCGCATTGCAGAAGATGTAATCAAACTTGTAATTACTACTCTAATTGGGATCCTCTTTCCAACCATAACTAATTGTGTCAAAGTGCATTGCATTTTTTTATTTGATGTTTGATAATTCACTCTCTCTGGTAGAACATGATCTTACTGTCTTTGCGGGTTGGTTTTTTTGTTGTATGCTTGATCTGTATCATGGAACACAGGTGACTTGTGGCAGTTATCTTTATTTAATTGTTTTCAATTGTAAGTTTACTCAATTTGGCCGAAAATGGTTGTTTGGTGGTATTTTTACCATGCCTTTTTCGGATAGATATTAATTGAGTTCAAATTTTGTGTTCAGTTTCTGGTGATTACTTTGCTCATTTAGATGCCACTGGCAGAAGAATTGATATAGATCAGCGACCTGAGCTTACAAAGGGTAGTGTGGAATTTGTTGCTCCAACTGAGTATATGGTGCGGCCCCCAATGCCGCCCCTGTACTTTTTTCTTATTGATGTATCAATATCTGCTTTTAGAAGTGGAATGCTTGAGGTAAGGATTGCTTATGTCCAAATGTTACTTTAAACTTTGGGCTGTTTTTTCTGATATACGGTTGTCACCAATCTTGTCTTGAAATAGTTATATGTTTGTATGACATTAGCACAAGGTTGTTTCTCCATCAGTTTTGCGCATTCAAATATGACAGCCTTAGTATCAACCTATAATTTTAGAGTGTTCATCAATTTGCATCATATCTAAGATATTTCTTGGGTTGGGCCATAGATTATTTTAGTTGTACCCTTTGCAATTGGCACAATGGACAGGATTGGTCACATTTGGTAGCTTTGGCCATCTCTAGCGGTCTGGCTATGAAATATAAGACTTGCTAGTATACGTCTGTGCCTTGTCTGAGGTGGTAAGTAGGTGGGGTAAGGTTTCTGTCAACTTTTGGTTCTGCTTGCCTTGTGTAAAAAGGAGTTTCTAAAAGGAGTGGTCTAATTTTAGTTCTTTGTTTTTCGAGTGATATATTTTTTGGACTTCTGTAATAGTAGATTGAACGTGAATTGATGTTGACTCTTGCTGTTCTTATCAGGTTGTTGCTCACACTATCAAGTCATGTTTGGATGAGCTGCCTGGCTTCCCCAGAACTCAGATTGGGTTTATAACTTTTGACAGCACAATACATTTTTATAACATGAAGGCAAGCGACTTGTTATAATCTTGTTTTTTTTTTTTTTACTTCAATCTTTTTCCTAAATACATGCTAAATAACTTGTGGTTTTGCTTATGCAGTCGTCTTTGACGCAACCTCAAATGATGGTCGTTTCTGATCTAGATGATATATTTGTTCCTTTGCCAGATGATCTCCTTGTCAACCTGTCCGAATCTAGAAGTGTGGTGGACAATTTCTTAGACAGCTTACCCTCCATGTTTCAGGACAATATGAATGTTGAATCTGCTTTTGGTCCAGCTCTTAAAGCAGCGTTCATGGTCATGGTTTGTATATTTCTCCCGATCTTGTATCTTTGAATTTGTGCAATTGATAAAATAGCTTATTTTGGTTTCCTTTAAAGATTTTACTAGTAAAATATTTCCACCAAAATGTTGCTGTTGATTCATTCTTATAGTATTTTAACTTGTTTGTTGACTTTGGTTATCGATTTCTTTTGTGTTATTTCTCTCTCGCCCTTTTCAGAGTCGACTTGGAGGAAAGCTACTTATTTTCCAGAACACACTGCCTTCTCTTGGTGTCGGCCGTTTAAAGTTACGGGGTGATGATCTTCGTGTATATGGAACTGATAGAGAACATGCATTAAGAATACCTGAAGATCCCTTCTATAAGCAAATGGCTGCTGATTTGACCAAGTTCCAGATAGCCGTGAATGTGTATGCATTCAGTGACAAATACACTGATATAGCCTCCTTAGGTATTGTTGTCCTAAGTAATATGGTTTCAAGGATAAAACCAGAGTCAATATTGTTTTTATCTCAGTGTTTGTTGATGCTTGTTGTTTTGTGCTGTGTGTCTCGCCATCTTATATTTCATTTTCTCTTTTCATGCATTTGAGTGGGCTATGGTGGCCTTTTTTTAATTCGTTATAAGGAATGAGAGAAAAGAAGAACTTTGATGCCTATAGTGGAGACTTCATCTCATGTATGGACAAGGCGCAAGTTTGTGCTTCTTTGTAGGCTTTGGGGAATCTGTGTCTAGTAACCAGATCTCTGCTGGCAACTTGGTGCTTCTTTGTAAATCGAAAGAAAATTTGCATTGTTCTTTATAATTAGTAGCCTTTCTCCTGTGATGTCTCAAAAGCTTTCAGAGATAATTCTTAATTATAGTTCCTATTTAGGAATATCAATATGATGCCTATTCCTGCCAACAGAATAATGGGGCAGGATGGTTTTTGGATCCTGCTAAAGAGTTGTGCATTGTAAATGCTTACATAATTTTTTATCTTGGGCTTCTGAGTATTGGTTTAATCCAATTGTCTACATTTTATGTTTGTGAGATTTTTGAAATGAAGACTGTTTTTTGTGTTTCCCCTAACTAATAGCCTTTGAACCAATTTTAGTGAAGAGCTTATAATGTGAATGTCTTCTGATGCATATTTATGGATTAAAAGTTGGAAGGAAATGCAAAATTCTTATCAATTGTTTATGTTGTCAATTGCTTTTTGAAAAAGAAATCACTTTAGCAATGGTTTCTAACACCTCTTACAGCTTGTTTTGTTTGGCTGCAGAAAAGTGTGAATTATTAATATACAAGTAATATTGAGTATTGACATATTCTAATCATCTCTTTTTATACAGGTACTTTAGCAAAATATACTGGAGGTCAGGTGTATTATTATCGAAGCTTCCAGTCAACAATTCACGGAGAGAAGTTGAGACATGAGTTATCACGAGATCTTACAAGGGAAACTGCTTGGGAAGCTGTCATGCGCATAAGATGTGGAAAAGGTCTGCACAATTTTTCCCTAAGATAACTATGTACTATTGAATTGAAGATGCTCCCAGGATGATTTGTGTTTACTATTGGGCTAGAGTTAATTCTTTCTTTTTTGCTGCTTCCAGGGGTACGCTTTACAAATTATCATGGAAACTTTATGCTTAGGTCCACCGATCTGTTGGCACTTCAGCAGCTGTAGATTGTGATAAAGCATACGCGATGCAGTTATCACTGGAAGAGACATTACTGACAACTCAGACTGTATATTTCCAAGTTGCTTTGCTGTATCCTTTAAGTCGAAATAGTTGATATGAATTGAGCATCTGAGGTGCAAACAAATGCATATAATGCAACTTTGCATGTTAACGATTAGGAATTTGCCAAGTGAAAATATGCTTGGTTAATTTCTTGTCGTGGTCAGTTAGCAATTCACTGCATGCTTTTTAAGGCCCAAAAATCATGTGTTTCACACACAAATCTGCTGGTTAATGTGTGTCACTCGAGCAAGTATAGTTAGGAACATGAGAAAGGCGCAGACTTCACTTCACTCATCCTCTGGGGCTCAAGGGCGATTCTCAAATCCCCTTAAGAATCCCTCACCGGAGATGAATTAGAGAGAAACCAACCCTCGTCCCTGCTTTACCCTAATTGGCTAAGCAGGGTTATGTTCGGCTGTTAAGATTCTGCTGCACAAGTCATTGCTGATTTCACCTTTCTGGTTATATTCTGTACTATACAACTTTCTTCTGACATTCTTATACTAGGTCTACTTCTGGTAAGCTAAATAGAAACTCAAACATTTAAACTTTTGTTTGAAATTATCAGTAGACTAAGACTTTTTCCCCCTGTTCTGACCATTTGGCATATTGCTTTTATCTGATTTTTGTGTTAGGCATGGGTTCTACTGTTTTTCCCCTTCTATATATTCTGTAAGACATTTATTTTTTCCTGTGGCTACTACCCTCATTTTCCTGCTTTAACTTCATCTAGTGAGTGATGTCAATTTTACTCGATATATTTATCTTGTTTGTCAATATTCGTAAGGTAATGTTTTTGGTTATAAAAGTGCAAATGATTCTTTAACCACAAAAAGATACACTGCATCTTGTGGAGAGAGGCGTATCAGGGTACATACTTTAGCGGCTCCAGTTGTGGCAGATCTTAGTGAGATGTACCGCCAGGCTGACACTGGTGCCATTGTTTCAGTGTTTAGTAGGTTAGGTATGATTGATCTACACCCATATGCTGGTGTTTTCATGTTTAATCAATTTTGTTTTGAGATTAGTTGATTTTCGTTTCTGTTTGTAAAATTAAATAATGTACAGCAATTGAGAAAACCTTGTCGCATAAGCTCGAAGATGCACGAAACGCTCTGCTGCTAAGGATCGTCAAAGCTCTGAAGGAATACCGAAATCTCTATGCTGTGCAGCATCGCTTGGGAGCCAGGATGATATTTCCAGAATCTCTGAAGTTTTTGCCATTGTATTGTTTAGCAATTTGTAGATCAACACCCCTCCGAGGAGGGTATGCTGATGTTCCGCTGGATGAACGCTGTGCAGCAGGTTACACAATGATGGCTTTGCCTGTTAAGAAGTTATTGAAGCTTTTATACCCCAGCTTGATTCGAGCTGATGAGCATCTCTTGAAGGTATATCTTTGCACATTTGAACATTTTATAATAGTCATGAAGATTGTACAAATTTTAATTGTTTATATGCATTTGATATTTGCAGCAATCTGCTCAACTTGATGAGTTTAAAAACATCATGAAGAGATTACCACTGGCTGCCGACAGCTTAGATTCTAGAGGCCTTTATATATTTGATGACGGTTTCCGTTTTGTTGTGTGGTTTGGTAGAATGATCTCTCCTGATATAGCTATGAATTTGCTTGGTCCAGAGTTTGCTGCAGAGTTATCAAAGGTATGTTATGTCATTTTTGGTGTCTTTACAGACTGTTGTCAAGAATCTCCGAGTATTACATGTTCAAAGTTTATTTTCTGGAGTTATTTTCTGTTTAGAAAGGATACCAATGTTGATGTTGAAGAAACTATACTTTTGGAGTGTTGACATGAAAATTAACTGAAGATTGGGGTTTTTGTTATGTTGGTTATGTTTACTTGTGAAAAGGAAGATGTGATCGATAGAAAGTTGTAGAAAGGTGGAGCTATACTTGTTTCTAATTCATTTATTGGGATGGCTTTTCGTTTTCTGTATAATACTAATTTTTGATGTCTCAATTTTTGTGAACATTTGTCTCAAGAATAGCTCACTTTTTCCTGTTTCTCTTAGCAGCTACATGACTATGATTGAACTTATCTGGTACTGTTTCTTCTTTTGTTATTGGGAATCAGGTTACCCTTAGAGAGCAAGATAATGACTTGTCAAGGAAGCTATTGGGAATCCTGAAGAAACTTAGAGAGAGTGATCCTTCGTATTATCAGCTGTGTCAACTTGTAAGACAAGGTGAACAGCCCAGAGAAGGGTTCCTTCTTCTTGCAAACCTTGTTGAGGACCAGATTGGGGGTTCCAACGGTTATGGTGATTGGATTATGCAGATACACCGCCAAGTACAGCAAAACCCATAATATACAGGTAATAACTTCTTTTGTTGATTTATTCAGTTAGCTGACACTGGAGGCTGCTTCAAAATGATGATGCCCGTTGGTACATACAAGTTCTCATGTGAAGTTGAAGCTTTATTGCATATGATCACTTATATTGTTTAGCATATTGGTTTAAATCTAGTAATTCATGATTGCTGTTTACACTGATTACTTTTGATAAAGTTAGTAGTTTCTATGGGACATCAATTTTGTTTTATGCCATCAATTTAAAGCATTGAAGCGACCTTGAGCATGCAAATATTATTTTTTTTTTGGGGAACAAACGGAGTTTTTGGAGATTTATTTTGATGGAATCATTTGCTGAGTCTGGGTTTGAAGTATTCTTTGTTGGTTATGTAGGTGAAAAATGAGGTTATGAAGTGTTTTCCTTTGCATTATCCCTGATAATTTTCAAAAATAATTTGGCAACAGTTTTTAATTGTAAAAGAGTTCCCACTGACCTCTGCTCTGCCTTAATGCTGCAGAGGATTATCATTTAGGTTGTTCTGTGCTCTTCATCGGCGAGTGATCAGATTTTATGTTCAACATCGAAAATAAACTTTTGATATCAGTCATAAGTTCCCTGCGAAACATGGGATGGTGGTTGAGTTAATGGTATTGGTCACCAGACAGATTCTCAGTATCAGATAACATTACATTATGTTGGTTTACATTTCAGTCATAAGTTCCTCGCAAAACATGATATGGAAACATTACATATTACATTTTTTGTGTGATAGCTTAAATTATTGAGAGCAAGTGTCATTATTTTTTTAAAAAAAAAAAGGAGGTGTCCCCAATTGCTTGACATTTGTTCATTACCCAATTTTGGTTTCTGATGTTTGAAGCAATTTTAGTTTTTGCTTTTATGGGTTTTGAATGGATTTTAATTCGTGATTCCATTGTGATCCAATAATATATAACTATAAAGAAAAAAGTGTAATGCATTAATCACTTGAAATAGCCCACATTTCTAAATGGTTGAAGCCCATACCATTTAAAAACAAGTTCTCAACCTAATAGAACCAAATATTAAATGAAACTGAAATTTGAAATTAAGTGGTGAAAAATACTCTCTTATTTGAAAACATTTTAATTTTAACAAGATTGTGTAGGGCTTAGGGCCCCAGCTAATAAATCATACAAAACTATCATAACAATAAAAAAACTCAATCAACGGAACCATTGTTAACCATACAAATCATGTTTAATTATTGGTTTGATATTTTTCTTGGAAACAAAATATAGAGGAAATGGTTGGTTGTTTGTAATTAGGGGTAATTTGAGAAGAAATTATTATATTTTATCATTAAATATATTTCTCAAAATGTAATTTAATTTTGACAATAAAAAATAATTAATGGGTCAATTTTATAAATTTCCCAAACAAGTTATGAACATAAAAGAGCCACATATTATAAAATGAAACAGAAACTTGAATTTAGAGGTGAAAATTACATTTTATTAAACGCATTATTATTTTTAATAACTTCATATAATGAATAAAACTGCCTATAGCAGCCAATTTTTACCCAACAGTCTCATGTTAAAGTTATGAAAATAATGGAAATGAAATGAGAGTAAAATGACAATTATTTTACACTTTTCATCTTTCAAATATTCTGATGAAATTAAAGGGGCTTATCAATAATTCCGTAAAATATAACATAGGGGTGGATAAAAAATAAATGAAACTGAAAAACTGAATCGAAAAAAAATAGTATCGAATTGACAATTTTTTAATTTAAAAAATATTTATTTGATTTTTTAATTAAAAAATCGAACCGAACTGAATTAATTGTATTGAAATTTTAAGTGTAATCATATTATATTGTTATTTTATAATAATATTTGTTATATTATTTAATTTATTTAGTGTTTATTGATGATTAATTTTTGTAATTTTTTTTCTTACTTTGGTTATTATTTTTTATTTTTTAATATTTTAAAAAAATTAAATGATAATTATATCTTATGAAAAACTTTTATTCGTGTAATTGTGATAATTAGAAGAGTTACAGTGTAAAAAAAGAAGAAGTAAATGTTAGATTCAGTGAATGTTATTAATTTTTAAATTTTTTTATTGTTATTATTAAAAAATTGAAAAAATCGAATTGTACCAAACCGAACCGACAATTAAAAATTATGTTTAGGGAAAGTAGTATACCTACCTACCATTGAGCCATCCAGGTTAGACCCAGCCATGGTTCTGGTTCGGAACCGAAATTGAACCGGAACCGAACTGATAGGAACTGTTCGATTCCGATTCTGGAACCAAATTTGTTCAGTTAGGTTAGGGTTCCACCCTAGCCGAATCGAAAAAATCGGATTATTCCAACAGTTCGAACCGGAACCGTTGAAATCGTCCGATTCCACCTGGTTCCACGGTTTCGATTGGAACCGTTGTCTCAACGGCGGCCACCCAACAGCAGGGAGCCGTTGCTTCTTACTGCCTTATTTTTTTTAATTTTTTGTAAAATGAAATTACTAAATTACCCTTAATAACATTAATAAAACTGCTATTTTTATAGGTAATTTAAGTATCACAAAATAATCTAAAAATGTATAGATAAGGGTCATATAATTCATTTTTTTCAACACATCAATTCTTAATTCTCTTAATTTCTTTAATTCTCTAATTCTTAATTCTCTCATCTTCAATTTCTCCTATTGATTTAATTTTGTAATTCTTCAATATTAATTAAAAAAAATGGCAAGCTCATCTAAGAACACCATGTTTAATGTGCCAACCCAAGATAGCGGCCAAAGTATCAGTACAAGGAGAAGAGAAGTTATGTCTGGATCTTCCGATATTTTCAAAATTCATTTTCATTTAGTCGAGATTGAAAATGAAGGTACAAGAGCAATAAATAACTATTTTGGTGTATCTTATAAATTTACTGGCAGTTATGCCAATATGAACAAGCACTTTGATAGACATCATGCTGCTGAAATTGGACTTGATACAATACAAATTCAAATGAGAAAGTATGTTTCATCTAGTAGAGGTAGTTTTTTAGATTTATTTAAATATTCTGATGCTAAAAATATAGAAGAATTTGTTAAATTTACTTATATGAGACATCTTTCTTTAAGTTTTGGTGAAAAATTATTTTTACTAATTATATTTGAAATGCTTTAAATTTTGATGCCTGTAAAATGCCTAGAAATACAACAAAATGAAAAAAATTTAAATCATACAAAGACGATAAAATTATTTTAAATGAAATATTTAAATATATTAAATGTCGTATTTCTATTTATTCTGATATTTGGAGTGACCATTGACAAACACAATCATACATATGTGTAACTTGTCATTGGATTGATACATCATGAAACATGCAAAATCGACTTATTGCATTTAGAGTTTTTGATGAGCATCATACTGCACAAAATATTTATAGAATTATTAAAGTAATTTTTGATGAATATGATTTATTAGGTAAAATTTTAACAATCGGTTTTGACAATACATCTGCAAATACTGCATCAATTAGAGATTTAAAAGAAATATGTCAACCAAATTTGGGGAGTCGATTTTTCATGATTGTTGCACATGTCATGTCCTTAATTTATATGTTCAAGATGATCTGACTTTTTTAGACATCACAATAATTTTATTAAAATTACACTGAATTGTATTTGGTCATATTCTAATGTCAAGAGAGAATGCCCAAGTTTTGTAAATTAAATGGTATTAAATCGGTAACATTTTCAAGAGATGTTCCAACTTGTTGGAATTTCATTTATTTTCTTTTAACTCAAGATTTTCAATATAAAGATATATTATGTAGTTTTTTTTCCCAACATGTTCAACATTTTACACTTTTGCCTAGTCAATGAGATATTTGTGAAATTTTTTTAGAAATTTTAAAAGTTTTAATAATGCAACAAAGATTTTAGTAGAGTTTATTATCTTACAATAAATTTATTTCTTATTGAATGTTTGAATATTGTTAGTACTCTATATGATCATGCTAAAAGTTCAAATATTAATGATATTGTTTTAATTGAAGTTATTACTGTTATGAAGAGAAAATAATTGACTTATTTTAAAGACATTTCATTGCTTTACCTTATTGCCACAATTTTTGATTCTAGATTTAAATCAGAATATTTGAATAGTGACTTACAAACTTATTATGAATTTTTAGGAATAGATGGTGAAATTAATGTTAGAAAATACTAGATGGAATAAAAATTGATTTAATAGATTTATTTAATGATTATGTCAGTAGATGTAACTTGCAATCATCCAGACAATCTAATAGCGAACCCGTAATACATTCAAGACTTACAATAGGTGATCGTTGGTTACTACAATGAAATAAAAAAAAAACAGAGGGAAACCATGACTAACAACCCGAAATTAAATAATTATTTATCAATCAATTTCGAGTTTCCTCTTGAAAGCTCTTGAAAGTTTAGTAAGTCAAAATTTTCAAGTACTTGACTGGTGGAACCGATATCAAAATGTTTATCATGTTGTATCAATTATTGCTAAAGAGGTGTTGGCATCACATGTTTCCAAAGGTTGCGGTTGAACAAGCTTTCAGCTTGGGAGACAATATTTTAGAAACTAGACGATCTTCGTTGGCACTTTAGAAGCAACAACATGTGTGGATGATTGGACTTGAATTGATCTGAGGTAACAAGATGCCCTCGATGACTTTGAAGACTTGTTCGACAATACATCTGCAAATGTAAGCGGAACGAGAGCTGAATGATCAACAACAGACACATATAATGATGGTGAATAAATAATTGTAATGATAAATTATCTAAAAAATATAATGGAACTATGTGAGCTTTAATTCCTCTCACCTCAAGGAGGATACGTAGACAACTTAAGTTTTTAAAAATTTAATTTCAAATTTTTTTTTTAATTTTTTGTAAAATGAAATTACTAAATTACCCTTAATAACATTAATAAAACTGCTATTTTTATAGGCAATTTAAGTATCACAAAATAATCTAAAAATGTATAGATAAGGGTCATATAATTCATTTTTTTCAACACACAAATTCTTAATTCTCTCAATTTCTTTAATTCTCTCATTCTCAATTCTCTCATCTTCAATTTCTCCTATTGATTTAATTTTGTAATTCTTCAATATTAATTAAAAAAAAATGGCAAGCTCATCTAAGAACACCATGTTTAATGTGCCAACCCAAGATAGCGGCCAAAGTATCAGTACAAGGAGAAGAGAAGTTATGTCTGGATCTTCCGATATTTTCAAAATTCATTTTTATTTAGTCGAGATTGAAAATGAAGGTATAAGAGCAATAAATAACTATTTTGGTGTATCTTATAAATTTACTGGCAGTTATGCCAATATGAACAAGCACTTGGATAGACATCATGTTGCTGAAATTGGACTTGATACAATACAAACTCAAATGGGAAAGTATGTTTCATCAAGTAGAGGTAGTTTTTTAGATTTATTTAAATATTCTGATGCTAAAAATATAGAAGAATTTGTTAAATTTACTTGTATGAGATATCTTTCTTTAAGTTTTGGTGAAAAATTAATTTTACTAATTATATTTGAAATGCTTTAAATTTTGATGCCTGTAAAATGCCTAGAAATACAACAAAATGACAAATTTTTAAATCATACAAAGATGATAAAATTATTTTAAATGAAATATTTAAATATATTAAATGTCGTATTTCTATTTATTCTGATATTTGGAGTGACCATTGACAAACACAATCATACATATGTGTAACTTGTCATTGGATTGATACATCATGAAACATGCAAAATCGACTTATTGCATTTAGAGTTTTTGATGAGCATCATACTACACAAAATATTTATAGAATTATTAAAGTAATTTTTGATGAATATGATTTATTAGGTAAAATTTTAATAATCGGTTTTGACAATACATCTGCAAATACTGCATCAATTAGATATTTAAAAGAAATATGTCAACCAAATTTGGGGAGTCGATTTTTCATGATTGTTGCACATGTCATGTCCTTAATTTATATGTTCAAGATGATCTGACTTTTTTAGACATCACAATAATTTTATTAAAATTACACTGAATTGTATTTGGTCATATTCTAATGTCAAGAGAGAATGGTCAAGTTTTGTAAATTAAATGGTATTAAATCGGTAAAATTTTCACGAGATGTTCCAACTCGTTGGAATTTAATTTATTTTCTTTTAACTCAAGATTTTCAATATAAAGATATATTATGTAGTTTTTTTTTTCCAACATGTTCAACATTTTACACTTTTGCCTAGACAATGAGATATTTGTGAAATTTTTTTAGAAATTTTACAAGTTTTAATGATGCAACAAAGATTTTAGTAGAGTTTATTATCTTACAATAAATTTATTTCTTATTGAATGTTTGAATATTGTTAGTACTCTATATGATCATGCTAAAAGTTCAAATATTAATGATATTGTTTTAATTGAAGCTATTACTGTTATGAAGAGAAAATAATTGACTTATTTTAAAGACATTTCATTGCTTTACCTTATTGCGATAATTTTTTATTCTAGATTTAAATATGAATATTTGAATAGTGACTTACAAACTTATTATGAATTTTTAGGAATTGATGGTGAAATTAATGTTAGAAAAATACTAGATGGAATAAAAATTGATTTAATAGATTTATTTAATGATTATGTCAGTAGATGTAACTTCCAATCATCCGGACAATCTAATAGCGAACCCGTAATACATTCAAGACTAATCATTGGTGATCGTTGGTTACTATAATGAAATTTAAAAAAAACAGAGGGAAACCATGACTAACAACCCGAAATTAAATAATTATTTATCAACCAATTTCGAGTTTCCTCTTGAAAGCTCTTGAAAGTTTAGTAAGTCAAAATTTTCAAGTACTTGACTGGTGGAACCGATATCAAAATGTCTATCATGTTTTATCAATTATTGCTAAAGAGGTGCTGACATCACATATTTCCACCGTTGCGGTTGAACAAGCCTTCAACTTAGGAGATAATATTTTGGAAACGAGAAGATCTTCATTAGCACTTTAGAAGCAACATGTGTGGATGATTGGACCCGAATTGATATGAGGTAACAAGATGCCCTCGATGACTTTGAAGACTTGTTCGACAATACATCTGCAAATGCAAGCGGAACGAGAGCTGAATGATCAACAACAGACACATATAATGATGGTGAATAAATAATTGTAATGATAAATTATCTAAAAAATATAATGGAACTATGTGAGTTTTAATTCCTCCCACCCCAAGGAGGATACGTAGACAACTTAAGTTTTTAAAAATTTAATTTCAAACTCTTTTTTTTTTTAATTATTTGTAATTTAAGTTTTTTAATTTAATATAATATAAATTCAAATTAATAAATTTAAAATATGATTTTTATTTTTTTAAAAAAATTAAAATTAAAATTTTAAATTAATTTAAAAAAACCCGATGGTTCCGGTTCCCGATTCTATATTCTTGTGAAACCGGGAACCGGATGGTTCGATTCCGGTTCATGACCGAACCGAACCGGTGGCCGGATCTAATTATTAAGTTGTGGACAGATCCCTCCTGCAGGCTATAGGCCACCTCTCCACAGTTCTTCAAAAAAAGAGCACAAGATCTGGTCTCCAGGACACTGAGCAGATGATATTAATCAGAAAACAAACCACTACACTGATTCGTATGTTGATACATCTCTTCATCTATAAAAAAATTTAAGAATTCCCTAGCAAAAAATAAGGGAAAATGCACTCGCTCTCACATTTTCTTTATTATGTTCTGAACGTTTTACTTCATTTGGTGCTCTAAGAATGAGGGGGCAAAAAAAAAAAAAAAGCTACCTAATAAATTTTTAACTGTCATAATCATCATCGTGTTCAGAAATTACAGAGGCAATATGAGTATGATCTTCTGGTCTCTTTGAGTATGTATCATCATCGCCATCGTCATCACGATCTGTCTCATCAACACTGCTCCATTTCCTCTTCATGATCTTAGGAACCAAGCGAGTTACTTCTTTTGCCTCCAACTTTGCTTCATCATTGTTTATACGTTCAAACCGAACAGCACTAACCTTTCTGGCATTTCCAGCTAAAATCTGTGTCAAAAAAAAAAAAAAAAAAAACCGAGTGATAATTCATATCTATCAGTTACTGTTAAAACAGCTAATCAAGCTATATTCACTTATTTTGCATTTATCGATTGTTTTGACATTGGAGAGTGACTCCTGCAAAATAAATTTACAACAATTACTTGATGATGCAATGGAGATACAGGAAGAATCCAAATCATACCTCAAGTTTGTATACTTGGTGCTTTTCCTTGGAATCTTGGCGGTCAGATCCATTTTCAGCATGTTCATCATTCTCTTCCTGGTTTTCCTTTTCGACAACCACTTTGATGCTCTCGCCTGTCCGTGGGATGTATCCAAATGCTTCACATATGAAACCTGAAACCGTTTCATACTGAAGACCCTAACGATAGACAAAAAAAAGAAAACAAAGAAAATTAGAACTGTGGGATTACTCAATCATGGACACTTGAGAATGTATCATTCACTCCATCTACTTCTGTAGCATAAATAAACAGGAAAACCGATATCCAAAAGTAAAAGGTGTCTCAAGACTCTTAACTATGTGATACAGCAGTTATTGTCAGTCATAATGAAAGATTACTACATCATAAGAAAAAAAGGGGTTCTGTATCGGTCTCACCGACATCATAATGAAATGTCGAAACACTTTTAGGGACAACACACCTCCGGCATTTTGATGTTGAGATCTTCAGAGAGCTGATCAATAGATGTATTAGCATCCACATCATATATCCCTTCCGCTCGCATAACTATGTAGCCAGTTTTCTTCTGGATCTCCTCCTATCATAGAAACAATATTTGAGACGAGTGCAGAAATTTA